>VZTN01019860.1:0-25924 GCA_013400515.1 Erpornis zantholeuca | reverse complement strand
TTTGTTTATCATTTTATCCTGTGATTAACATACAAGCAAAATCTCTACAATTTTTTTAAATCAAAAAGTAGGTATATGAAAGCAATTATTGATCTTCATTATTATATTCACTGACATAATATTAGTAAAGATACTGAAGACCTGAAATTCTGTATAGGGTTAATTTGGGCTTCAGAGGACACTTGAAAAAGTCAGTAGTAAAGAACTTCTTTAGGAACTGAACTTTACTTTAAGATTGTATATTTGTCTGCTTTCTCTCCCACTCCTGAAAGCACACAGTCAGAAGATTAATGTAATGAGATAGGTAGATAACGCTAACCATTTTAAAATAGATGTTTTCCATGGTTTTTAAAGCTTCAAACACCACTTGCATCTTGAACAACTTGAGCAATGCTGTCTGAGTATTGTTTGAAAAACAACAAAATCCTTTCATCAGGATGACACTCTGGGGAAAAAATGACAAATAATTCCTCCACACAGATATTTTGAAATACTCTGTTTTGATGGGTGAAATTAAGTGTTTTAGATGGAGGACACTTCTTGCTTAGAGGGATATTGTCAACTTTAACATCTTTTTGCTTAAATAAAGGCTTTGCTTTGGTGCTAAAAAACACCTTATACTCAGACTTGACTTCTCTTCATCATGTTTTTTCTCCCCTATTTTGCAATATGTTGCTTGTTTTAATGTTTCTTATATTTTGAAAGTACTAGCAAGAGTATTGCTGTCTTTTCTTCTTTCTATTTAACTACCCCGACAGAATAAAAGCATAGTAATAAACATTACCCAGAGAATAAACATTACCAGCATATTAATAAACATTACCATTACTCTTTTAATTCCTAGCAGGATCAAATGTGATAGTCTTATAATGTCTTCCAGAATTGTAAATGATAATTGGATAAACTCCCTCTTGATTTTTGAAATAAACCAGATTTTAAATTCAACAAACATAAGTATATATTTTACACTGAGCTATCCTAGGGTCTTTTTATCAACTGCAAGAAGTGGCACAATGGACAACAGTTGCATTTGTATTTTTAAAAGGTCATCATTAGTTTTTAAATGCTGTTACCAGCTTTGTCTCCAGTTGTACCGAACACACTGTTTTCAGATGCCCTAAGAAGTGGAAGGATGGTGCTGTTAATATGACAGGAACTGAGAATTTGATTCAAGCACTTTTGCCACAGATGACTTCTGTGATATTAAACAAGTTGCTTTTCCTCCAGTCCACTCAGTTTCATGACAGCAATATAAGACAACATAAGGGTGTTGCTGCTTTATTTGATTGTTGTGAGGCTAGTCAGCTCAGTCATTGATGAGATCACTCAGCCAGGAGGAAACAACTGGAAAGCCTGTTCCCTCATTATATTTGTTTTCATTGAATAATTGTTAAAGAATTACCTGAAGAGAAGGATCATATCCCTCCAGCCAGCTGCAGGAAGGCACAGCTGAATCAGATTCTTCCCTGCCCATTGGGTCAAGCGATTCCTGTTGGCAATTTTCAACATTTCCTGTGCAATACCCTAACCAGCAGATTTCTGTGCAAAAGTACCATCAATAATAACTTTATGTTTTAATTTAACCCAGCTAGTGCAAGCTGACTGCTGGAACTAAAAATGTTCATCATTTTGAGCTTGTTCAGTAATTTTGTAAATTAATAAAGTACTGAATGACTCATAGGGCTTTCAAGAACATAAAGTATCTAGACGGTTTCCTTAATTTTCAGAAAAAAAAAATTTTATCTAAACTTCTTCTGAAGGAATATTTCTTTCAGTTCTGTACCGAATCATTTCCATAAAGAAATGTCCATGAAATCGTTTCACATCCTCATTTTAAATATCTACAAGAGGAATAATATCAAACAATTTTGCATGCAAGAACTTTGTTTTCATAGTCCTCAAATGTGTTCCTTAAATGAAAATAAAAATGAGAAAACTGAACTTTCTACTTTAATTTATTTCTATACACTGAGAGAGGAGAATATATTGAGAATTTTGCTAGAACTTCGAGTGCTTCACTTGTGTGTTCTAAGGATGATTATTAAGGAGAGAGGCCTATTACCTTTACACCCTGATTTCAAAATATTTTTGCTTACTATATAAGTATCTTTGCAATAACATTTCATTCTTTGAAAACACAGTGCATGAAAAATTACATTTGTTACATTAATGTTTTCTTCTGTCAGCTTTATTTTTTCTTTCTTAATTAATACCTCACTCCTTGGGGTTTTCTAACTTGGCATATGAAAGTAAATATAGACTAGGTCTCACTAACACTAAACATAGTTTCTTCTTTTAACTCTTCCACATGATGGGTGAAATTATGGTCCCATCAGAATAAATGGAAGAGATCTCATTAAGATTAGTATCAGAAGAATTTCACTTATTTTTCTCTTAGTTGCTGCATAAGAGAGAGATCTTTTACTTTTCTGTTCGTGGAAATATGATCAGGAGCTATAGCTCAGTGTTGAGCTTACCTTGCAAGCACACAGGAAGCTCTGAGTGGAATCCTTCATATTTCTTTAGTCTCGTCTGATGCTTTATTCACAAGGGTGTCAGCCATGAGTGGGACTGTCCCTTTGTCACCTGGCATTGCTGTAAAGAGAAGGGATTCAGGTCTCAGTTAAAAATAGTTCTGTTGCCTTTTTCTCAGGACACTTGTCTAGAACCATCTTTGTCTGCAAATACCTTGCAAAATAACACCTGAAACATGCACTTTTTGCCTATGTTATTGATTATGCCTAGACCAGAGTAGCATGGAACTCTCTCCAGCTTAACCTCAAGGTTCACTATGGCTCAATGACTTTCAACCAGAGTGAGACTTCAGCATGCAGCAGTTTTCCTTGAGCCTTAATTTCTACTGGATGATAAAAGATGCTCCATCTGTGCTGGCAGGAAGCCATGGACTGTTTCTGAATGCCCGAGTGATTAGGGAAAGAAGACCCCCAGCATGCAACAGGTGTGTTTCAGCAGGAATTACAGAGATTTTCAAATGGGATGATGGCATATAGCAGCATGTGGCTGCTCATGTCTTCGGAATACAAGGACGTACATTTGTCAGAAATTCGACTCATATATAAAGATGAGAAATAACTGAGCCAACCTTTCCTGTAGTGGAGGGTAATTGCACTACGTCTTGTCAAGACCAAAAAATATATAATTTGGAAGTAAAACTTTTTCCTGTACTGTGCCAGTATTGTTTCAGGTTGGAAAAGAGATTATTTATAATGCAGAAAATTTATAATAAGAGGAATACTCTAGGATTATGCTATATTTTTTTTTATTAATCTTTGGGCCTGGTTTTATAGCAAATGGCTCAAGGGAATATCTGATATAACTATTTTGACAGAAATGCACAGCAACTTCATAAGTTCATTGACTTAAAAGTCTCTGTCTTCCTCTCTGTTAAGAGGAATGTTTGTGATCCTTATTAAAAAAATTAAACTTATAAATATCTATCATGATTATCTTACCGCCCTTTAAATTTCCTGTAGAAATTTGACAATTATTTCAGTAAAGTAGTGTATGCATTACCATAATCCTTTCCAGAATGGTTCTACATATATCTCTGAGCATGACCTTTGCTCCCATAGTTCTGCTTAGAATAGAAATACTATTTAAAGGTAGGTTAAAAAGTTTAAGAAAATCACAAGGGCTTTCCTTTAATTTTATTCTAACTCCTCTAGATTGTGGACACTACACAAATAACTATCTTTTTAGAATTTTTATTTTCTGACTGTCTGATCTTTACAGCACAATGAAATGTACCTTGTCTTTCAAGGAACAAAAAAGGTCTTCTTTTATTTCATAATAAAAACAACCCCAAAACCAAAAACCAAACCAACCAACCAAAAAAAAAAATCAAAACCAAACTCCTATATGATTTGATTTATTGACAAGACTTTTCATGATAAATTTCTCATAGTAAATTTTAGGAATACTTTTTCATCTAAAATTCTACCCTTTGTCCAATCATTTACAGCTCATAAAATTGCCATTAAAAGAAAGCTTTTCTTCTGAGTAGTTCTACATAATCAAATAAAACAGGTCATGTTCATAAATTTTGCAAAAGTACTGTCACAGTACCGCACATCAGGAGAGGTGTAAAATATTATTGGACTGTTAAAATAAAAACAGGGAAATTCTCCTCAAATGTAATGCCCCTTGGCAACCAGCATGATATCAAAATTTGTTTAAATATTTTGAAATGTTGGCAAACTCACACCCTACTATTGGAACCTAATTTGAGATTGATGTTTCTGGTGGGTGGTGAGCCCATTTCCTGAGAAATGTTGATAAAAATCCTTTCACTTACATGAAGTAACATAAAATGATACAAGCTACAACAAACACTGGAGCTATTGCTACCTTTAAGAGAAGGTTCTGGTCCTGACATGAAGAAATATGAAGAAAGAAGCAGTAGCAGGAAGAGATTAATTTAACTTTTTCCTCTTTACATAAAATAACAAGAGGATAATGATGCTTTTCTCAAATTTATTAATAGATAAAAAATTATATTTATGTATTTAAGGACAGGGAGTGGTTTTGAACAGCAAGTGGGGACAATTGCTATTTTTCAGTAGTTATTTTTACACAAATTAAGTAAAAAGAAAGAGAAATATTAAACTCATTACATCTTCACAGATTTGAACCTCTTTTTACCATTTCTTTATAACTAGAAAGGAGAGTTTTGTAGCTGAAAGTTAAAGCTGTAACATAATCACCTCATTAGAAGATAGGGCTTTTAAAAGAAATGCATATACCAAGACCCACGGTAGAACAGCAAATGTTAGCAATACTGACATAAACATAATATTTGGATTCTGGGATAGGATTTCTAGCATCTCAGACTGCCAGAAAACCTCCTTCCATCTTTATCACTGTCATGGTCTGAGAGGGAATTCACAGTTTGGTTCTCATCAGCACCACCAACCATTTGTGTGGAGGTCACTGCTGAATGGCAGCAACACTGAACAGCTGCCTCAACAGCTTTGCCAGTACAGGGGGTGAGAGGAAGTGAGAATTGAAACCTAGGTCTCCAGGATGCTGTGCTACTGAATTCCCCTTCTTCCTCCTTTCTTTTGTTTTTGTTTCTTTCATCAGAGGTTCACTGAAAGTTTGAAAGGCTTAAAGCGTGAGGCCAGTACTGCTAGGTCACTTAGCTGCTTGCCAAACACTACAGAGGACAAAACAAATCTGCAGAGGCCCTGAAGTAGATAAATGCATTTTCTAGCTGGGTCCAACATATTTTTATCACATGTAACATCTGATTGAGGAACTGCCTTCTACAAATATTTGATGCAAATGAGAGCATGCTCTCACATGAGGAGTCCTGTTGATTTTTGCGAGGAATAATGATTTGCAGCATTGAGACTGTTGTGTGGCCAGTAAGGCTCAGCTGGAAGCTTGTCACAGTCAGTTCTAAATTTGTGCAACATAGAAATCACTCTGTGCATTTATTCTACAAATCCTCATTTGGCTTGATGTTGTGTTTTTAGCTGGTTGTTTGAAATTACTGCAATAACACTCTTCATTTATCAATTTATTTAACCAAAGAAAGTCACACAGTGTTGAAAACTTATTTTTGTTGCCTTTTTTATTTCTTTTCTTTTTTAAATGCTTAAATATTTAACCTATTTTTTCTTTAATTGTTCTATCCAAAAGTTAATTGAATAATTAAAACTTTCATCCTCTAAGTTGAGAGTTTGAGCATTTCATATTTACTTAGCAGATAATATCTGAACTGGAAAGATTCTGAGGTGGGCTTACATGTGGCAACACCAGAGCATGTCATACTCATTTTAGCAGTCTAACAGCTCTGATTCAGGCACCCACAGGATAACATGTTGAATACATTTCTTTGTGAAAGCTGCTCTTGCAAAGGAAGGGATTTTAATTGAATGTGTGTGTTGAGGAGGATAAGGGTATCGGATGCCTAAAATTAAGTTTGTCTGTAACCTTCAAGGCAGTATGAAAACTAATGAGATGTAGAATTGCCTCTACATCTGTTACCATTTGGTCACATTTAGGACGAACACTTAAAAAAAAAATCCTGTTATGGAACCCTATTTGCTGAAAATAATATAATTGGTGCATACACATTCATGCTGTGGATTTAGTGCTAGAGGAAAGCAACTAAATGGGATACTTTTCTTCTTCTTTATATTAATATTTAATTAAAAGCTCATGATGTTATCTTTTGACAGATACTCTTTTAGCCATAGGAAAAATATATCTACAGTAACACTTTTCTTGTTTGATCTCTTTTTTTTGGGTCAACTTACTTTCATACACAGACACACACAGATACTGCATTCCATGATTGAGACACAATGCTGTTAGCAATTTTTATGCTTGAGGCCAGGGAAATTGTATCACACTTGCTTTTGACTCCAGATCAAGAACTGGAGCTGTAGCATGACAAAAATAAAAATAGAGAAAAGGCTTTGAAGGTTTCAAATGCTGAAATTCTTAAGTACAGCTCGTTAAAGTGGTTACTTGTTCACAGTAGCATTTGCTGCCTTGCTAATGATCTTCTGGTTGGGATGGATCCAGCCAGTGTATCTGATACAGAAGTTTGAAATTTCACAATAAACTTTTTCACTAAGACTTTGAGGGAGGAATGCGGGGGCAGGAGGGGGAGGGGAGGAGGAGGAGTAGAAGCAATGAAAAAAAAACCCACCAGAACTACAGTATCACAAGATGCAAAACATTCTTTTTTAAGAAGTAATTTCTAACTCAAAGAGTATTGTAAAATTGATACCCAAGCCCTTCATATATGGCACAGTCAAAATTCCCACTGGAAGTAAGGTTCTTTATAATCTAATAATCACAATGTTTGATACTTTTCATGTAGCTGTCTTTAAAATACAGTGAAAGCAGGGGAAGTTCCATGTATCCCTACCTTATAGCAGTGTAATATAGGCAAGGCAGAGCCTTGTGTGCCCATAGGGCAAAGACACCCAAATTAACAGATACTCAAGCAGACAAAACTGCATTTTCAATTAAATTAAAGACTGCATAGTGATTCTCAAAAGTGCCTCAATTCACCCTTCTGTTTGCCTCTGACAAATTCCATGCATGAGGTAAATCATGACAGAAAGCCCTAAGGTAGTCTTTGAAATTAAACCTACATGGGTTATGATGAAGAGAGATGAGAATTGGGCTTTTCACGCATTGTTAACCTTTAAGACATAACAATTAAGGCCGAAATAAGCTGTGACAGTCATCTGGATGAGTCTCTCATTGTAGGTACAATGGAAAGATTCTAATACAGGAATAATTTTATCGAAGTGATAAGCTTGGAAAATTAGAACAGAATAGAACAGTAGATTTGGAAGGAACCTACAGTGACCATCTGGTCCAACTGCTTAAATCTAGTCCAACTCCCTTCATCTAGACTCACTGTCTAGACAAAGAAGAAGAACGCCAAAAGATGCATTCAGCATACTTTTGAATGGATGGATGTTGAACAATTTCACATTCGAGTGTGGGAAAATAAAAGACCATAATAAAAAACCCACGGGAACATGGGTTTAAAAATATATTAAAGGTATTTTAATTATTTCTCTCTTTGGGTTGGTCCAAAAGTTTCATATCAGCAAATCCATAGCAAAAAAACCCCAAACCACTCAAGAATTTTAATTATTTAGCCTATTTCTATAATTCATAGTAGCACCATAAATATGCCCATGAAATTGTGTTTATACAAATCTAGGAGAAACTTTACTCTCATTTTCTTGAATGGGATGGAAATATTAACTCTTTTAGGATCAGCCTGGCCTAGTTTTAAATACACACCTGCAATCAGGCACAGGTTGTCACAAAGTGGGGATATTAAAACTAGCTTATATAAGGGATTACAACTTTTTTTCCCCCTGGAAATATAGCTAGCTATTTCTGCACCTTTTCATTTTTAAATGGAAAGCAACATGAATTGTTAATGTCATCTATCTGTGAATTAGGAAGATTTTTTCCTAACAGAAATAGCATAACATATGAACAAAAATATTTTGAGCTGTTATGAAGGTGAAAAAAGATAACAACATTGTATGCAGATCTTCAAACAACATCTGAAATGCAGGATCATAAAATTATATCGTTTTACTCCTTCCTTCTTCTAGCCATGTTTTCTTAATGGTTATTTAAATGGCTCAGGCTTCTTTACTCAGCACCATTTTCTAAGGCAATCAACATCCTAAAAATAATCTTTCTGTATGCATAAGTTAGTTAATAGTCATCTGATACATTCCTAATTGCAAGGCGTGTCATGTCTTAGTCATTTGAGAATAAATTTTCTCCTGGAATGACCTTTAGGATGCTCAGTGTGTGTGTACACTCACACACATACATTATTCATGCACTGAGGCACAGCTTGGTGTACAACACTGGGGATGGCATGGACAGGAGCCCTCCCTAGTTTCACCCTTTCTGTGACACAAAGAACTAAATTTGTAAGGAAAGCATACAAACTAAGAGGTCTTTAAACTACAGCCTAATTCAACCTTTGACAAAGAGGGAACGATTCTTTGGTTTGTTTTTTTTTCTTTAGGGTTCAAAATAAGTACAGTAGCCTATTTGTATCTCCACAAAACATAGCTGACCCATACTATTTGATTTCCTTTAGCATTAGCTTTGTAAAAACATCTCTGTATTTCAGTGACACAGCAGATAAGCTTTTAAAGAGGTCTGGCAGTACTGAAGGTTTGATATTTATAACTCAGTAAAAATATTGTAAACTGATTGTGTGAGCAGAAAATCTGTAAGCATTATGCATGTTTCTCAGCTCCCAATTTCTGCTTCAATTAAATTATTATCTGAAGAAAATTATAGTAGTGACTTACTATTTTCTATAAAAGTAAATGGACATATTCCCTCCTGATTCAGAATAAGTCCCTAAATTGGTAGTGTTGAGCCTATACCTCAGAAAGCTAAGCTTAAATTCTTCCAAAAGTGATGGGAGATTACTAGTTTTTCTTCCTTCTTTTTTTCTGGCTTTTTTCCACTCCTAGCTTTCTTCACACTAACAGTTTCATGACTGAGGTTTACAAAGCTCCTATAAAAGCTGCTTTAATTGCTTTAGGATACAGCAAGTTCAGTTTAAAAAAAAATTCTGCCAGATGTTCTTTACGTATTTAGCTACATATTTGTAAAGGTGCAACATCTTTCTCACACACAGAGACAGGGGAGATCCAACAATGCCAGAGGGAGTCTGTAATGTTATTGTAAGTCAGCAAACTGATCCATACCTAGATTATGAATATGGGAAACCACAGACAGTTCCGAAAGCCTGTTTCTTTTAAATTTTGAAGAAAATAACATTGGAGGTCAGACTAAAAAATTAGAACTACATTCTGTGTTTTAAAAGACAGGGAAAAAAAAGAAACTGTACGTACATTCCCCTTATTGCTTCACATTTCTTTGATTTGTTGTGAATAGCATCACGAGACAGTGAAAAGGAGAAAGAACATAAAAAGTTTTCAAGTTATTATTCAGAAAACAATGCAAACATCACTGACATGAATACACATGGCCATTACTCAGTTTTGGAAATACTAGCTGAGTATAAAAAAATTACTACATTGTAAATCCTTTTCAAGTCTTTATTTTTATAAAGGTTTTAAGATTAAATGAAAAGGTCCCAAATACTTTAATATATCAAGGAGAGGAAAAGGAAAGGTTAATTTTGTCTTTGGATCTTTACCATAGCCAAGAAAACGTGTTTCAGGTACTTAATGGAATTCGATTTTTTTTCCTTTTTTCTTCCTCCTTATTTTAAAAATCCCTTAAAATTTATTATCTGAGAATACAAATTCAATTTTATTTTTTAAATTTTCCTATAACATATATGTTGTCAGGAGACAGAATTAGCTTGTACATTATCAGATCCAGTTTTCTACTCAGATAATTAACTTAATACATTTCTTGTACCCTGCTGATAATTTACCAGTTAAGGCCCAGAAAAAAAACAAAAAAAAAAAACAAAAAAAAACAACCAAAAAACGAAAAGCAAAAAAACCCCCATATGAACACATTGAGGAATTAAGATGATTCATTTTAATTTACCTATTGGGAACACTATGATTAAATAGTGTTTGATTATTGTCAGCTTGGAAATATTGGGTTATTCCAAGGATTGGTTTATGAATTATTATTTTGAAGTTGTTTTAAATTGAAAAACTTCTGAAGATTCCATTTTTTTTTCATTTCACATGCACACATACACTCAAGCAAACTTAGATGAAAAATGAATTTGAAATTAGCAGTGGCCTAAGGGCATTACTGTAATTACTAGGCTGTTTAAAATATATCGGTATCATGTCTAATATAATAAAAGTAGAGTCGTTGCTGTAGCACAGTTAAGAACAAGAGACTCTGTAAAAGGCTGTCAGATTCTGTTAGCTGAAATCAGAGCTAGATTAAATGCATTATCTGTTCTTACCAGAAAATCATCTGCAAAAAGAGGCCCTGATAAGTCAGACTGGGTTTTACCAAATTTTTTGTTTTTGTTTTTGGTTTTGGTTTTTTGGTTTTTTTGGTTTTTTTTTTTGTTTTTTTTGTTTGCTTCCTTGTTTCTGGGTTTTGTTCTGTTTTTTCCTAAAGTTAAAACAACATGATGAGTAATGAGTAACAGGAAAGCAAATAAAAATCAAGATGTTAGGCTGGCTAAAAATGGAAGTTTTATCTGTTAGATTGTATTATAGAAATGGATTTAATATTTGATGTAGCATTTATTAAGAATTTCTAAATTAAAGGGATTTCTTTCTCTGCATTAAGAAGAGCCACTGACAGAAAAAGCTAGACAAACTTTAAAATGGAATGAGAAAAAAGTGCATCAAGGTTTTGGTATTTATTGTCCTGTGGTCGTGAACTGATTTCCAGGCAATCAGATCTTTTCAGGGACAGACAAATGCACATGCAAAGTCTGCTGCTGTGGTTAGGAACAGGATGCTAGAGCCTAAATCCGATCCATACAGTTCTTTCCACCAGGTGAGACATATGGCCAAAAAACAAGGCCAGGCTGGCAAAAACACCAGTCTGGAGAATGCAGGTGTTTTGTGGAAGGGGCTAGGATACAAAAAATCTGTTAAGCAGAACAACTTCCTGCCAGAAGCCAAAAGCAACAAAGAGATTTGCTTTGCAATTAGGGAATAGTGCACCCTGTCATTCACTCTTGCAGTGCAGCCCTCCATCTCCTGGAGAGCTGAGTGTGGCCAGGTGGCTGTTCCCAGGCTCTGGCTGACTGACAGCGTGTGTGGCAGCACTGACAAGTCGCTTTCAAGTTATGTCTATTTTGGTCATCTGAGCTTGAAATGCCCCAAGCCATGGAATATTTTAACTAGTTAGCTTGGTATTTTTATGGCTTCTGGGGTTCTGTTCTTTTTTTCTTTTTTGTTTGGTTGGTTTGTTTCTGTTTTTTGTTTTTATTATTGAAAAGCATTTTTGTATCTAATTAAAGCTGCTTTTGCAACTAGCAGGCAAAAAGCCCTGAAAGGTATCAACAGAGAAGTAAAATATTTTCTTCCACTCAATTATTGCACAAGGGACACATTTAGTTCAGGATGTTCAACAGCTCCAAAGAGAAAAGACATCTGGGTTCAATTCAGAAAAGCCTAGGGCGACTAAACAAACCTTCTAAAATGACATTGAAGTAGGAGGAGGTGATTGTTTCTATGACCATAAAGAAAACTCATCCAATATGTAGGGACTAACAAAACGATACAGATATTTTAAAAAAATAAATTAATTAAGGAATATTTAAGGCAGGGGAAAAAAATAAATGAGGGAATGACTCTGGTAGGTTGCTTTTTTAAGAGTTGTGTGGTTGTCTCCAGTCCTCTTTACTGTATTTATAGAGAGAGAAATGTGTGTTAAAGAGTAGCCTTAGGAAAAGGCCTGGAAACTACAAAGTGTTTTAACTACATAACATTGTTATACCTTTATAACTCTCCAGACCATTACTTGGGTGAATTTCTTCACTCTTCAATACTCTAGGACTCTCTTTCTTTTACTAATTTTTGTCAAATTGTTTTCATATTCCCAACTTTTTAGGGACATGTTACAGAATAATATTTCTTTGACCACAGTGATAAAGGTTGATCAATATTTTTGTGTTATCAGCAGAAAAAAATTCTATATTTTTTTCTTAATTCATGTAACTGCAGCCTTCTTTCTTGATATAAACTTTTCTGCTTAATATAAACCACGATATTAAAAATAAAAGGACAGGAATATATATATCCTATTGTTTAAGTAACATACCATCAGTAGGTCAATTTCCTCTCATAGCCATTGTTAACCTTTTGCATGTACAGGTTTTTGAAATAATGACAAAGAATTTAAGAGCATAAAACAGATCTATATAGCATTTAATACTATTTATCCTTAATTAATTTATTTCTATTTATTTATTCATTGCTTATTTCTTCATTCATCTGGTTTCCAAACCTATTTTGCTTTTTGCTCTTTGATTTTTCTCTTAATTTTGATATAATTTCTCCTTCCAGATCATCTTAATGCATAAAAAAGATTTTTTTTTCTAAAAAAGTACAATCTGCTTTCCCTCTGTCAAATCTATATATATATACAACTGTCAAATGCACTGACCATTTTAAATATATTTCAAATGGTGTCTGATATTTGCTCTTAGTAGAAAGCATTTAGTGAAATACACAACTTTTACCAAAAAAAAAAAAGCTGGGCAAAATTCACTCCCCCTTCTCCTGCATAGTATGCCCCATGGGCTCAAGGAATACAGGACAGTAGGGTGACTTTCAAAGAAACATCACACGAGCTATGAGCATCTTAAAAGCATGAAGGAGGGAAGGATAGAAAATTGCTGTGTTAAGTTCTCCGAAGGAATGAGTTAGAGCTTGCATCTAGTGTCCTTATTTTGCACTGGGCTGAAATACCTGGAGATTAGGGAGTTGTAATTTGCAGTTATTCTTTCTCTTTGATCTACCATGTTCAATTCAAGTGAAGAATGTGCCAATATAACATTTCTAAGCCATATTGCTGAGGCTGTCAAGCACTAAAATGGAATTATCTAGTACAAACCAGATGTTCTATCTCCTTAAGTATTTACTATTTACTTTCATAAACAGGTAAAAAAAAAAAAAAAACTGACAAAAAAGCCTTAAACATAAAAAAAGAGGAAGAGAAAGACAAAAGAATTCAGAAAAAGAAAAAATATAACTGTAATCAAAACAGAGTAAAAGAAAAGGAGCAGCACTAAAAACCCAGCTAACAAAAGTTATAAAAGTATTGATAAATATTTTAAGAAGTAGAATACTTGTCTAGCTATTTCTTATTCTATTTATAAAAAACTTAAAAATACAAAGCACACAGGTATTCTTCTCTCACAGGGGATTTAATATGCAAAAGATATATGAGATTAAGGTTAAACTCAAAATATCTAAAATTCATGAATAGATAGTTCTAAACCCAGATTCCCTAAAGATCTCTAAACTAAAGTTCTTGGTTGATTATACAATTCACAGAAAAATTTAGGTTCTGTAATATTTTAGAATGAAAAGAACTTCATTTCAGAATGCTTGTTGTACTGACTTAAGATACTGAAGTTTTATGGCTTTTATGACATTTAGCAAAATGTCTACTTGAAAAATATAACATAGGAACTTGGTTTTGCTTGCTCACCTAGGAATGTACAAAGCTCATGGGAGAACAAGGACACTTGTTTAGGACAAATGAATCAGTAAGACTGAAAGACCCAGATGAATCTTCCCTCTTGTCTCCCTAGAAGCAATATTACTGATTTTCCCTATCCTGGTGAGATTCCTTTCCCCAAAAGGCCCTTATATGCCCCTTGAAGATCAGCCAGCTCCTGCATGCTCCCACCCAAACTGTGACATGCCAATGTCTCACAGCACTATTTGTAACTTCTAGTTTCTGTCTCTGTTTTTGGGCATCTTCAGTCTTTTCTCACACCACACTCAGCAATTCCTCATCATCTCTTCTGTCAGGTGCACCTCAGGCTTCTGCCTAAACCTTAGCAGAACAGTGTAAAATACTGGGGAAAACCTTTCATCACTTACATTTGTACAATAACTTATTGTTCACACCTCTCCTCTCAGCCCAGCAAAAAAGAGACCCAATCTGAACTCCCAGTGTAACTATTGGATAACAGAAACTGAATCTCCTGTCCTTCAGGAAAACACCTTAACTGAGAGGTGATTCTGGCTACCAGGTAGAGGAAATGTTATTTGTTCTTCCTCTCTGGGAGGTTTTATGCTCTCTAGTAAATAGTTACAGATTTAGCAGCTCAGGCCAGGAACAAGAAAGGACATTACTCTACAGTTTCAGCGATTGAGAAATCTCAGACTTTGTGTTTTTGTTGTTGTTTTGTCTGTTTGTCTGTTTGTTTGTGGGTTTTTTTGAGAAGGGAGAGGGTAAAATGCAGAATTAGGAAGGAAAAAAAACCAGCAATCTCATTCCCAGTCTGAATGGATGTGGGTTTACTGGAAAATCTAAGACTGTGTTTCCTGTATATTTTAGTAGTCACTGTATATTTTAGTAGTCACTGTGTCTGTGCTTCTCTTGCTTAGTTTTATTACTCCAAACCCTTGACTTCCTTACTGCATAGTAAAGAACTTTTCACTGCACAATGAAGCAACTTCAGAAGACTATGCAGTTCACTTCTGATTTTCAAGCTTAGCTTTGATTTAGTTACCAAAACAGTTTTGGAAATTAGAGCTCAGAAAATTTGAATCTCCCTGGTAATGAAAAGGAATAATTTGCCTGACAAATGTTTCACCCATTAGGCAGTAATAGCAAGGGAGACTAAGCCCAGGTGTGTAGGAAAGAAACCAACCCCAATGTATTTTAGTTCAAATATTTAGGAAAATAGCAGGAATTCATTGATAATTGTTACAACAATGAGTTTCTTGGACAGGATGAACAAGCTGCAGAGGATGCTGATAGGATGAATCCACTTAGGATTATGCCAGGATGTTGATGACAAAACACTCATCTTCGTCAAGACTCAGAGCATCACTTCTGAGCAGCTCTAGGAGTGCTTGAAAAGTGTTACATCAATAAAAATTGTGTGAGTAGTCAGGATCTGAATCAGGAATTTAGGTCATCATATTAGACCTAGTTGTTTCCATTCCACCTAAGCCTTACTTCAGACCTCAAAGATACTATCTTAAAACTTGCACTGACACTAAATTCTTCATAAAAATCTATGCACAGGGTAAATTTTTTGCTAAGCCTTCCTTTTATAGTGGATAGATAGAAGTAAATTTAATCTGAAAGTTTGACACTAAACTTTCAGAAACCAGGACTTTTTATGGTCTTCTGGTAGCAATATGTGATAATATTTCAGGTATTTTAACTGGATGTATAAAGCACAGGGACTACTGCTCTAAAAATAGCTAACTCCTTAGGAACAGAGGCTAGAAACAGAAAAGGAACATGCAGAGGTAAGAATGGAGAACTGTTCTGAAGCACAGTGATCAATTTCTTGTGTGCCACTTTCCTAAAACCAGGTCTTTTTTAGCCACTGTTTTGTCCAATATCAGCAGGAGAAGTCTGTGGTTTCATCTCCAGAAGTCTGGAGGTAAATCAGTGTTTTTAAGCTTGCCCATCAAAAAACATTACTGGTGTCAAGAGCCATCTTTCTCCTGCTCTGATGTATTCACCACAAATGATACTCCATTAACATGAACATGTGTAGTAATACATACTTTCATTTAAAACCATAATTCTAGTATAGAAAACATATGTTCTACCATATGAAGCGCAGCTTTTATCATAGTCAAGATTATATCTTGATAAGTCATCTTGGTCCCCAAACTTTTTCTTCAGTTGTAAAACTGAGCTTTATCTCTTTCTTTTATATTTTAGAATGCTTTCTAATGCATAAGATATTTCATTTTGACTGACAGAAAGGACCTTTTTATAATGGTTTAAGTCATTGTTAAACTGGAACAAGCCCAGGGGAGATCCATTCGGGTGGTCCAGAGCTGGAGTACTGGTCCTCTGAGGAGAGATTGAGGCACCAAGGATTTTTCAACCTGGAGAAGAGGTCACTGTGGGGGACCTAAGAGCAGCACCCATAGCTATGTGGAGGTCAGCAAGGACACAGAACCAGGCTCTTCACAGCAGTGGGTGCCTGGAGGACAAGAGAACATACCCATGAATTAAACAAGGGAAATTCAGAGAGATTTTCTTTTCCCTTGTGGACAGTCAAGTAATGGGACAGATTGCCCATGCAGGATGTACTGTTTCAGTCCTCACTTGTTTTCAAGACCTAACTGGACACAACCTTAGGCATCCTTATTTTACATCAGACTTGGTCATGCTCTGAGCAACACATTGGACCAAAGCCTTCCCAAGGTCCCACCCACCTAAATAATCTTATATCTCTATGAGCATATGATTACCTTAACATATTAGAAAAAATTTTCTTTTACTGTTTCTTCCAGTTTGTGCACACAATGACTTGAAAATAACATAGGAATTTCCACAATCAGATAAGTTAGTCCTCATGGGTACACTATGTCTTTTATCTTGTTACTAATTTTTCTTCATTAAAATATTAGTACTGTTTTCAAAGTAACAATCAGTATTTATATTTATTATATACACTTAGTATATTTTTACATATTTAAAAATAATATAGAAATATAAAATGCATTAGTAAATAACTTGGATTTTAATTAAAACCTCTATATCATCTTTTTATTTTTCCTTTCCTCACCTTTTGTTTTAATACATGATGAGTTCTGACGCACTTCTGGGCTTACATACTGATTTTCTGTGCTGTTCAAAACTGCAATATAATAAGCAGCCTTATATTTAAAATAATAATGGCTCCTCTGAAGCATGAAGCTCTGCAGAAGATGTGCTGTTGGGAAATGGGTGTCCTCAGTGTGGCACAAAATCAAAGCAAAGAGGTCACCCTTGCTCCAAAGTATTTCTTTCTAAATACATCACAGGAGACATAAAGATATAAAAAGCTAAAATACAGGGAAACTGCACTGTTAGTTTCACCAGTATTGACCTGTTGGCTAGGTATCTTTGACCCTATGTACTTGTAGTTTTTTTTGGAAGTCAGTGTTTTCTGTGTCTAAGGGTTCTCTTTTTCTCTTTTTTTAAAAAATTTTTTTTTCAGACAACACATGTGTAGATGGAATTTCCTGTAATTCAGCTTGTGCCCATATTCCTTTGTCCTCTTACCGGATACTTCTGAGCACAGCCTGTCTCTGTAAAGTGTTTTCTTTACACTTTTCTGTCAGGTATTTATCAGTATTGCTAAGGTCCTCCTGAGCCCTCTGCCCTCCAGGCTGAACAGATCCCTGCAGTGGGGAGGAATTCTCATGCACAGCTGCTACATTCCATGTAGGTGGTGGTTCATGGCACACTACAGACATTGAGAAGGAGGTGGTCCAGGTGCTGGAGCAGAGATTCCTCTGTAGCCCTGAAAATGATCCTGGTGAAGCAGGTTATCCCAATTCTGCCTAAGAAGGCCCACAGTGGAGTAGATGCCCACCCTGTTGACCCAGAAGGACTTCACGCCAAAGCAAGTGGATGACACTTGAGGGGAGCTGCTGACCGTGAGGAGTCTGCACTGGAGCAGACTGCTGTCAGGAAGGGAGGCCTGTGAGGGACCTGTGCTGGAGCCTCTTTTCCCAAATGACTGCAGTCCGTTTAGAGATCTAATGCTGGAGCCATTCTTGAAGCAAAGTCCTGTGGGAAGGACTCGCATTTGGAGCAGTTCTTGGAGGACTGTGTCCCATAGGAGGGACCTCATGGTGAAGCAGGTGAAGAGTGAGAGGAAAGAGTGGCAGAAACAAAGAGTTATGGACTGCCCCAAACCTTCATCCCCTATCCTACTGCACTGTTTGGGAGAGGGGAAGGAGGTAGAAGAGCTGAGAATAAAGCTTAACATAGAAAGAAGAGGGAAGTGAAATGAAAGCGTGTTAAGTTTTGGTTTTGTTTGTCACTATCCTGATCTGTTATTAGCTAGAAATAAATTAAATTAATTTCTTCAAGTCTGTTTTTTCCATGATGTTAACTGATGAGTGAGCTCCTTACCCTTAGCTTGTCCCAGAAGCTATTACATTTTATTTTCTCCCCGTATGTGCTTGATAAGCTCAACTCACCAGACAAATCTACAAGAATTTTAACAGCAGAAAGTCTGAGATTTCATTTTGGACAGAATTAAATTGATCTACAAGAGACACATTCACATATAACTCTGCACAATATTAAGCTGAGGCAGAAGAAAACCAGAACCAGAAGGAAAGAATCCTGAGGAGCTCCAGCTGAAAGTTTAAACAAGTGACTAAGATTTTCTAAAGAGAAGGAGAAATTTTATGCAACCGACAGTTGGAGTGCATTTTATCTCAAAAACCGTTTATCCAAATTTTAAAAATACTGCAGGTAAAAATCTGTATGCTTGACTTGTGAGGCCTATTTGAGAATTTTGTAATCTGCCAAAATTAACTTTAAAGGCATTGAGGCTTAGAACAAATGAAAAATGTTCTCCACCATTTTTTGACATTATAGGTTAGTAAGAGGGTGTCTGCAACTGGAGGAAAATGCCTCTTTGATCAAGATCTTCTTTATAACAAATATTTCCTTTAATGGAACAAAAAGGCACTTGAAGATGTGGTCCAAAGATGAATTAATCTTAGCCTTCTCTTGAAATATATATTTTAAAAAGTCCTTTTATTTTTGCTTCAAATTTTCTCCTTCAAGAGGAGTAGAACTTGAAATTCCCCGTGGATGTATATAATCTACTTAAAAGATTGACTAAAAGTGTATTCTGAGTCTGAGATTTAGAATGCAGGATTTTATTTAAACATAATTATTTATTATCAGTGTCTTGCAAAAATAGTAATAGTAGTTACTTTTATAATTGTCTACACTGAAGTTTCAGTCCTAGTAATTTCTCCATATTTAAATTCATAGCATTCCATGTCTTAAATAATGTTTTCCAAGCTAAATAAAAATGAGAAAATTATTAGAGAGGAAATTTTACAAATATTTGGTGTAAGTTTCAATTAATTTTTCCTTGTTCTCCTTTCATTATTATTTCAGTTACTTTGTGTAGAGGAACAACCGTTCTCAATGAGTACATTTTTCAGAAATGTTTGTGTACTTTTTCAGAAAGACCTCACTCTGTATGCATCATTGTAGCAGAAATATCTAAGCTATAATTACAATCAAAATATACCTCCAATTTAAACGCCTTCCTTTAAAAAGCTTTTTAATTTATTATCCATTTATTTTAGAATTTTGCACTAATATTTAATTGTCAGTTTTTTAATTTAATTGAAGTTTTTAGTTGAATTTACAATATATTAGATTTTTTTTTTTTTAAATTACACGACATTGCCCTGACTTTTTTATTCCTAAAGAACAGGGAATTCAACTAGATGACTTTTCATTTAGACAAGGAAGATATGTAGAGGTTAATATTCACATCTCAGCAGGAAGTAAAAATGCCACCAGTGAAATCAGATGGAGTAATGATCAGCTTAAGTATGCAAACGGATGGAAGTTTAGGAGTATCTGTATTGTGTTTAGCGTTTGGCTCTGAAATAACACTTAAAGTTTACACTGAATACCTAGATATTAATACATGCTCTTTGCTTATTTCTCTTATTCTGTTCTGTTGACAAATATTTTGTTTCTATGTCTTAATTTGGTGTTATAAATTAAGTCAAAATTAATATAAAAAATGGTTTGATTCCAAAATATGGTGCATACGTGGTATAATCATTGCTTCCATTTAGAGAAGGGCATTAAAAAAAAAAAAGGAATTATATTTTTTGTAAAGATAATTTTTTAGGAGTTTACATTTAAAAATGGCAACAAAAACATTCACTGCCTTCTTTTAGATTGCAGGATCAGCTCTGTTACCATTGTACCCTGTCAGTCTATTTATTCTTCAGTTAGAAAAGGAAAAGCACTGATGGGAACCGACATTAAATTAGAAAGAGAACAGATATGGTGAAGATGCTGACAAACACCAGCACACAAAGAATAAATAAATACTTAATGAACCAAATCTGCCACCTCCAATTACTGCCCTTTCTTTCTTGACCCTGTGTCTTCACAAATTTCCATGGGATTAGGTTCCTATATGAAGAGAAACAACAAATAACACCAGTTGCCTGATATTGAAATATATTTGAGGAGTTGTTTACTTAACAGAGAAGCTAAAAATAGCTTGAAACCTTAAAACTGAAAAAGTTACACTAAAAAAAAGTTGGGCTGTGTTCTACCAGGGTCTACCAAGGATGGGATGGGTGCAACAGCACTGCAGCAGTATGGTTGCCTACAGCTTTTGTAAGAAAGGGACTTGAAGATTTTGTTGTAAACTTCTGTCCTTGTAGTTAACAAGACGGAGAAGAACTTTGTGGTTACAGTATAGAAGCAAGATCAAAATTTATGAATGCCCTAAAAAGACACTACTACAAATTTCTCATGACATGTCAGTGTCTTGTACATGCTGCTTGGGTGAGCCCAAGCAAGCTGTGAACTCTTATTATAGAGTTTAGCAGCCTTCATTCAGGAGATTTTCTCTAACCTGCTTAGTGTCTGAGAAGCCCTACCTACTTTAAATTGGAAGCAAAAATCGTTTGAAAGGGACTAAACCTTTTAACTACTTGCATCAAACATGGCTGCTTTGCTGTTCAGACTACAAAAAAGCACAAAGAAATGGACAAAAATAAATCCCTGCTCCTAAACCTCTTGACAAATGTATCAGTGCAAGACCCCTAATAGAGAAAATTCCTCAAGTGCCTGGATATATCTCATTACTGAAGCCATATCACTCACAAGTTATAATGAAAAAAATAACAGTCACAAAAACAAGGAACAAAGTTTTTACAGCTGATATTCAGTATTACAGGGAACTTTGAGGACACTGAAGTAATCTGAAGGGCAAAGAGATAGTTTGTGCCATTTCTCTAGAATGCACAAATATTTCACTCCTCTGGAGTGAAAAGAGAAATATTTTTTATGTAAACCTGGGAATGTTTCAGACTTTCAGTCCTGGATTCAGAAGTATGTGACTGAAGCCCTGAATATGCCAAGTTAGATACACAGCCTCCTTTGGCCTTTTAGATTTAAAGATATTTAAGCCCGTTTCAGTTAATAAGATGTTTGCCTGATCCTCATTTCTGGGTACCTCATTCAATTCACTCTCTAGACAAGAAAATGCAGTGGAAGGTGATTTTCAGGAAATGTTTGGAACACCTGATTCTACATGCAAAGGCTACTTGAATAAAGTGGATAAAGGACAATGGAAATGTTAAAAGCACCATAGGATTATAAGGCAAGAACTGCAATTTCTAAAACAAAATATAAAATTTAAATTACTGTAAACCCCAATGTTGCTATGTAAGTATTGCAAGTAAAACTGGAAAATTTGAGGAAAAGTGTCATGTATGAGAAAAATAAGGACTAATATGTAAGTACATATTTAAAACCACTGCTACCCATATTGTATAGAGTTTGACTTGCATTATGACAGATCTGATATAAATATATGACAAAGATATTTTGTTTTGCATAATGCACTTCTATTAAACATCCTTTCTTTAGAAAATCTCAGTTTTTTGCAGAAATGTTGACAATGACAAAGGTTCTGAAATATTTTTATTGTCACAGACAAACTGATACTCTGCTCTCATTTTGGCCTAGTACTATATTTTACCTTCATTCAGAAGGGACACGGTGTAAAGTCTCAGGAGAGCCAATGGAAAAGTTAATATTCTAAAAGTTAATATTTTAAAAATTAATTTTGACGTACTGACTGTGGCCTTGTATATTAGTTCATTCATACATATTTGTGTAAATTCTTTAACCTATCTCCATTTTTTTGAGGCTTCATTATGTCTCTGAATCAGCTGAGTGTTGTGCAGGAACCAACCCCATCCACATATTTGCATATGGCTGAATTCACTGTTGACATTCAATAATTATAATGAGCTGTCAGAAGCTGTTTAGACAGGAAGGGTATGACTGATTTTCCTCCTTTGCATCTTTTCGTTACAGGCTCTTGGTGAGGAGAAGAAATCTGACTGCTTGGTTTGTTGCCCAACTGATTTGCTGTAGGGTACACTGAGAAATAGTTCAAAGCTTTTTTAGTAGTGCAGGCAAAATTTTGTTTTGAGGTGACAGCAATATGAACTTAAGGAGAAACTGGGGTCTATTAGTATTTTGAAAGGTTGATGATAGAAGGGAGAGGTTTGCCAAAGTCTACAGCTGTTTTTGAGCAGATCATGTAGGAGAAAGGGAATCTGAAAAAGTTGGAAAAGTTTCCTGGGTATGAAGGTGCAACTAGAGGGCTAGGAACCATCAATGTGGCTTCCACAATCCTGCAGTTTGCTGGAACTTAACTCCCCTTCTTTAGATTTTTTAACATCACTTTACTCTCCTACCTTCTTTTTTCTTTCCTGGGAATATGAAGTAAGCTACTCTATTCTCCTGTTCTACCTCTGAGTTGGGCAGATGATCCTCAACCATAACAGAAACAACCATTTCCCTTCTAATTAGATCTCATTTTCCCATGATCATTCCCTTCACCCCCATTTCCCTATGATTTCCCTTCACCCAGGACCCCTGCTTTCTCTGCAGCAGCCCCAGTACAGTCATCTGTGGCCATGCAGCAGGAAAGGCAAGAACAGCACGAATGGCATAGTGGAGGTTGGGCTAAGAGAAACACCTAGGGAAAGCAGAGATTTCTCTGTCTTTCCCCAAGGCTTATAGGGATGGAAGAGGTTCAGTAAGTGGTCTCCACATACTCTTAAAGAAAAAAAGAAAAGAAATCCCTCAGAGGACATATTGGTCACATGGGTAGCCTGTATCTCACAGGGAATAGGAAAAATGTGAAGTTTGCAGTTCTGCATGACTTCTAGATCTTTTTTGCAAATCCTTTTATGACATGTAATACTAAGCTTTTCTGTTAGCCATGCATGAAAAATTATGGTGTTGTGATACAAGGAAATAACTAAGTCTTGTTTGAATTTATTCAAATATGCTATGCATGTTCAATTTCATTTCTGCGATACTTTAGAGTACTTGCAAAAAAAGGTTGAACTTCGAAAGTAGTCAGTGCTGTTCAGAATTACATTGAAGTAAGTGAAGTGAGAATTAGACAATTAAGATACTAGGTTGCATGATCAGTAATTTAGCAGTTTTGTCACCGGAGTTATATCAAAGTAAAAAGTATCTGCCTCCATGTCATCACTAGCATACAGGTCATTTATTTCTCCCTCCATACATCTCCTTATTGTGACGTGTTTGTACTGAGAAAGCATAATTTATTTGGCATTATACCTATTTTAATGGATTTTTGACTAATAACAAATATCTGTGCATAGAAGCATAAAACCAACACTTATAATTAGACTTTCCTAATATTTTTCATCATTAATGATACTTACCACTGAATACAGAATGAAATAGAAGCTTGGGAGAGGAGTTTGTGAAAAGGAAACCCATGAAAGAGCATTCATTACAAAGTTATCACCTTTGTGAACTGCAAATTATTGAAAGGCAAGCAAGTATTCCAGCAAAGTACCACTGTAATTCTTATTCATTGTTATTTCTTTTATGTCTGTATTGGCCACCATAAGGGGTAGGAAAATAGTTTAGATAGACCTTCCTCCTAACCCAGCAGGATTGTTATTTTTATGTTATGTCTTTATTTTATGGGTGGTTTTTATGTGTGCACGTACTTGCTTTTCTAAGAGGGAGGAATAGAAGCAGTGTTTACAGGAAGCCTCTAAAGCTTTGTTTCCTCTAGGGTTAAGAAGTATTTTTTTTCTTTGTCACCTGTGTAAGACACTATTTAAAATTCTTGGGTTTTTTGTCTTTCTTGCACATACCAATATTTTGGGTTTGTACCTGTGAAATAAAGTCATCCAATAGTAGCCTGAAATAGCAGAAAGCTAGGGCATCCCTGATTTGCAAAATTGTACCCTTAATTATCCTTGTCTTTAGTTATACATTAACATGTTAATTACATGATGACTGGTTTTTCAGTCAGACATGCCATTTCTAGTGCCTCAGTACCTAAATAACTGGGTATGGCATAATTTGGGTGATTCGCAGTATTGTAGGCAGTAGCTTACCCATTGGAAGCTTTCCTCAGTGAGTAGGGGAGAGACAGAATCCCCCAGGATTCTTTGCTAGGTAAGAGTCTGGCACATGTGGTAAAGATAACCCAGAAGACTTATTTTACTTATTTAAACACGTGACCAAGCCACCTAAGTTGATTGCCGTGGTTTCCTTGGTTCTCTTTGCAGTCAGTTATGGTGCAGGACTGAAGCCTTCTCACTAAAGACCCTCACTAAAATTTTGGGTAAGATGTGTTTGAATTTGTATTTTCACTTGAGTACATGCTGTTAAATTAGCTAATACAAATCCTTCTTCCCAGTTCTTGCCTGACTGTGTACTAAAAGCACAGCATATCATTCCCTATTGTTTTTCCCTCCATGGGATGTGTACTGAAATTACATGTCAAAATAATGAATGAGGTTCACGATGGTGAAAACAAAATGTCTGGTATGGTGTCTTAGAAAAATGTGAGGATTTAGATGTATGAAGAAGAAATTAAGAATAGCCAAAGCTACTTCCCACACCTGAAAAGGAGGATCATTGCTTGAACAGCAGGCAAAGACAGGGAAACCTAACTGATAGTAAAAGCAGTCTTTCCTCAGAAATTTTGCAATTTCCTTAAGGCATACACGATAGATAGATAGATAGATAGATAGATAGATAGATAGATAGATAGATAGATAGATAAAATACACACATATATATATAAGCACAGTGTTTCCGATTGATGACCACCAGTGAGAGGTGCATAATTCAGTGTGTTTGGAGAACATAAAAATAAGTCAATCAGAATTCAGATTCTAACATTTTCTTAAGTTTAGTGGAGGTGAAGGAACAATAAGACCTTTTCATGCTCCTCATCAGAAAGGATGGACTTAGGTATGGCATGCTCCTATTCCCCTGCACATTTATTAGCAATTGCAAACTCATTCTCAGCATGAAGATACAATAAGCATACAGAGTGATGATTCATGCTCCCTTCCTGTCCCTGAGATTTTCTCCTGTCAGCTGCTCTGTTTAGCCACAGTAATCTCCTGCATGACAAGCTGGGTCAGAAAGGATGATGGCATTGTTCCACCAGCTTTAGCTTATCTCAGTTAACATTTTTTCTGAAAGTTTAGTTTAGTTTCATCTAGTTAACTCAATCAGTTCTCAGTGGGAAACTCAGAGCTTCCAAATGCACTTTATGCAGATGTACATTTTTGTAGTTCTCCTTAGGTATTAGCTTTTGCTTCAGAAAAATGTAATGGTACAGAATAATGCTACATGACGATATATAAAAAAATAGACTAATAAAAAGTCTTCAGATATTTCAGAAGAAGGACTGCAGTAGTGTGAGGGTGTATGACATCACTGAATTTTAGTTCATAGATTCACAGAGCAAGTGAGGTTGGAAGGGATGTCTGGAGGTCATCTGGTTCAAATGCTCTGCTTCAGGAGAGCCACCAATAGCCAGCTGCCCAGGATCATATGGAGACAGCTTTTGAATATCTCCAAGGATGGAAACATGGAAGCCTTCTGGGGCATTCTGTTGCAGTGCTTGATCACTTTTACAGTAAGAAAAGTTCTGATGTTCAGAGGGGGAAGCCAGAATGAGACACAGGGTGTGACCTCGCCAGTGCTGGGTAGGGAGAAAGGATCATTCCCCCTACTCAACCTGATGGTGAAATCACTCCTAATGCAGCACAGATACCATTAACCTTCTTCACCATAAAGGCACACTGCTGGCTTATGGACAGTGTGCCCATCAGTCCCCAGCATATACTGGGAGACTTCAGTTCAATGCAATCGTTGAATTTTAGTTGCTAAAAATGAATATATATCT
>VZTN01019858.1:91083-103709 GCA_013400515.1 Erpornis zantholeuca | reverse complement strand
ACTCTTATTACATCTTCTTCATGGACTTGTCTGATCTACTGGCTCCAAGAATTGTCAGATTCATGACAGAAAAGTGTGAACTCCCCATGGGCCAACAGTGGACAGCAATTTACTGTTTTAAATGACAGTCCCGATTTTCATTAAAATGTACAGCATATTTGACAAGCAAGCTTCCAGATTCATTGGATGTTTCTGGAAACAGGATTACCTGATCCACCTTCTCAGCTATGTTCATTGTTACTCTTTCATGTAAGAGGTTTTCTGTATTTTTATCTGTGTTTGTATTTTTATCAGTTCTATCTAATTTCTGAAAACATAATGATGTAACTGTAAGGTTCTCCTGCTTGGGTGCCCCTCAGCCATGGAGGTACCAAAAGCAGAGATGTGCTGGCATTCCCAGGAATCACCTTGTCTTGTCCTAGTCATGACAGCACAAAGTCCTCCTCTACACAGAGAGATGACAGCACTAACATTGCTTCACTCTTATGAAATACCAGCTGTTGGGTTTGGAATAGGAACAGTTGTGATCCTGAACATGGATTTATTGGAGCAAATACTGGAACTCCATCTGAACAAACCTGGCAAGGCTATTAGCTTAACAGTGCCGTATAGCTGTTATACTGCTTCCATAGGAAACTGAGTACATACCATTCTCCTCAGGTGATTGATAGAATTTCATGTGATCATCCCTGCTGAGCATTCACAGAGGTTCACTTTGGGTACAATGATGATAGGGGCATTTCCGAAGAAAGGAGTGACCTTCAGCTTTGGAAAGAAACTGCCAAGACAGCATTCAGAGTTTCCAGTCTACTGGCTTGAGGCACCTTCTACAGACTGCATAAAGCTCCTCAGTAAAATACTGAACCTAATATTCCCCCCTTCCTTCTTTATCTTCTGATGTCTGCTTTAAAAATACCAATTTTCTAGTTTTTATTTATCCCATTATTAAACCCCTGACTTTATGAAATAGTAAGAAACCTTTGGCAAATATCAGGGAGTATGAATACTGTGACTATTTCAACACTTGACTTTGCCAAGGGTAGAACTTTTCAGCTGTATGTTGCCAGTTAGGTGCATTTAATCCAATAAAACAAATTAGGGCCACAGCATTTGATGGAGGGTGGATATTTAAAAAATACAGTGTTTTAATATTCAACTAATTTGAGAGGGGGATTCCTTAAGTGGCATAATTCAGTGTGAACATACAATTTCTTTGTCTGTTTGGTTATTGCTTGTTTTTCTGTGAGCAATCTTTTCACTCCTGCATTCAGAGCAGAGGGAAGTGGGCATTGCATCAGACTGTGTCTCAGTGTGATATTTTTGAGAGAAACACTGACATGAGATTAGTTTATTAGTACCACAATGTCCTTGGGATAAAGAACATAGAGCTGGTTTTGATATTCTTAAATTAGATACCAGGAAAGCTTATTGCTACTGTTCATACTATAAATAACGTCACCTTGATTGGAAGTGCTGCAATGGATCATTGCAAAATGCTTCTGTTGATAGAACACAATGGATCAAGCTGGTCTAACCAACTATGATTAATTATCTCATAGGTGAATTTCACTATCTTCAAATAATTGTTTTAATGTAAGATTTAAAACAGCTGCAATGGATGCAGACAGTATTGATGAAAGACAGTTCGTACATTTGCAGCCTGCTCTATTCACGTGGTCTGGCATGTGAAGCAAAAGGAAAACATGAACATGAAGCAAAATGAAAAGAGGTAATTTCTTTGTACCTTCCACTTTAACTTCTTTCATTTATCAGTAAAGTCATATCTTAATGCAAAACATAAAATTTGAAAAACTGTAGTACTGCATGGTAAAACACTTTAAAACATGTAGAATAAGATGTTTATTCTGGTCCTGACTAAATGCTTGTTCTAATAATAGTTTGTTTCTCCCGTGCACTAAAATGCAGATTTTTTTCCATGTTACATGTACTTATGTCGTATCTTATGTTGATTTGTACCCAATACTGTGCGACAGATTTATGAATCATTAGGCCCTACTCTTGAATTGCACAGAAACAAGGTTTTCTAATCATTAAAAGAAGCTTTGTATTTTGCTACACTACGAAGTTATCGATATGCAATCTAGAGAGAAAGAAGCCTTGTTTTGTTAAAAGATTGAATCAACTTTTCCTCTGCTTTATCTTATTTATATCTTTCAGGCAGCACAGGGATTAAGACATGTTGTTTAAAGTCTTGCCTCATCCCACTTGCCACATTACCTCCGAGCTCGTGCGTAAGCAGCCTCTGCAGCTTAACTAAGCATGTTGTGAACCGGTCAGGTAAAGGCGTCCGAAATGAGCTGTACATTCATGAACAGCAGTTTTCCATACCACAGCACAACAGGCATGCACCAAACTTCCATTAAGTCACCCAGCGAGAATACTACTTATGGGTCAAATGTGAACATCCTAAATACATAAATATGTTTTATCTAGAGCTGTTCTAGTTTAAAAAAAAAATAAATTAACAAGCATCATTAAAATGGAGAAGTTTTTTAATACTGATCTCTTGTTCTGAGCATTTCTTATATTTTTTAATAATTCAAAAAGCACTTTCAAAACAAATTATGAAAGAAAAACTTTTAGAAAAATATTAGTGGAAACTAGCTAAGCTGGTTGTAACATATGACTGTAAATTAAATGTCTCATTTTGAAAAACAGTATCCTTCATTACCTAAATAAATTAATATTCCTAAACTAGGTGCAGAATAAAGCTGTATTGAATTTTGTACTGAATATTTTCTTGCATGCTTTTCCAGCATGTTTTGTATAAAATACCTGACTCTTGAAGCTGAAGCTATGAGTGCCAATATGTTACCAAAGTATTTCATGTTTTTCACCCCAAAAAAGTATTTATTTTTGTTAATTGATATTTAATAAATATTTTCAGAAAGGCAAAAAATAGTGAGGGGGGGAAAGTAACATTGTATTAATGAACTGTTGGATGTTATTTACCATAATCTATTACTTAATGTATGTCTGAGAAATTAAAAAACATTCTAAAAGACTTTGAATGCATCTGCAACTCCTGGGAATAGTACAGTTAGCAAAACAAGGGTGAGATATGTAATACTGAACTATGTCATTAGATATTTCCTTTTCTTTAACATTTGATTTGACTTCCTTTTTAATGGACATCTTATGTCACTTAATTGAGAAGAGAGATATTTCTGTGTGCCAGAATTCTGATAGATATACATCACTTCTAAGTCCCTGCTGTGAACAGACATTTGAGCCATCACCGATAGCCACTGCCAATTTTTACCTATCATATTTCTAGATTGTTGTAATGTTGGCAAATTTGTCATTTTCTGACTATGCCTTACCTAGACTAAATGAAACTAAACAAACTGTGTGGAGGCAGTTGCTTCCTTGATGGAATGAGTTCCTCATTAGGCAAATGGAAACCTCCAAGGGGGATGCAGCTGTGCCTTTTCTTACACTACGCAGTTAGAAATACTGACATTTCCTCATCCAGCAGGGTGAATGTTGTCACCAATTCAGGACTCGTGTGCAGCCACATTTTATCAAGGCTGAACAGCTTCCTCACTGAAGTCTCTGAAGTTGGCAGCCTTTGTTTCATTCATCTTCCTTATTGGTCAGTTTGTGATGGCCATTAAACACAACAGATATTCTGATGAGGCTTTAGCTTCACTAGTGAGTCCAGATATGTTCTCTGGTTTCTGGAGTTTTGATCATAATTTTAAACATTTTCATCACAAAATGTTAAGTTTGTACTGTAAATCCTCTTCTACGGAGGGATTGGGATGAAAAATCAAGCACATTTTCCTAAGTTTTCTTGGGAAGCACCGTTCAAACTCCTGAATCATCCTTCTACTGCAACCTGAGGTCTCTTTTTGTAATCTCTACTTTGTTATCCCTCCTGACAAGTGACATCCAATTAGCCAGCTCACTTACAGAAAGATATTTAATGTGTCTTCACTGGTTTGCCTCACTTAGTCTTGAGGCAGATGCATAGAAAATCAGTACTTGCTATTGACAATTTTTTGAAATTGTTTGTTCCTAAACTTCTTTTCTATTCAAAACATGTCAATCGAGTTACCAGGATATGTTGAAAAACTGTAATGAGTTATTACCCTTATTATTAAGCAAGTGAGAACCCTGTGGTAATTTTAATATCCTCTGACTGACTGAAAATCCTGCTTTTGCTGCTGCAGCAGCTGTTTCTGATTACAGAAAGGCTGGTTCCTTCCAATTGTTGGGGGGTTTCCTCCCCTAGGGCAGGCTGTTTAGATAGACAGAGGATGCTACCTAATTCTTTCTGCTCTTTTGAGCTGGAGTGGCTCCTCTGCACAGGTCATGGAAATGGAGAAACAAAACCACATTACCTGATTACTTTAATTGGGAATTCCTGAGCTATGCTGCACATGCCATTAGTGCTCTGTAAGCTGCATCTGAGTGATTCTCAAATACTAAGAAGATCCATCGAACCACAAAAAATGATAGTCAAGCAACTTGACAGTGGGAATCTGATCAAGATTGAAATTGTCTAGATTTAGCTCCAGTCATTCAACCTCCAGCCTCAGTAGATCTTTTAAACAATAGCTCCAAGAATCCATTTTCAGTTTCTGCTCTATATAGGCATCCATACTACACATAAGTTTTAAGTGTGTGCTGTAAAGGTCCTTCTAAACAGGTGTCAGTCTGTGAGCTTGTGCTCTTGAACTACTAGGATTCCTAAAAATGTAACTGAGAAAAACAGGTCTGCTGGTGCTAAGTTTAAATTAATTATACCATTTTTTGTGTTGGCAGTTTTTTATTATTTTTTAACAAAAAAGAAAAGGAGGCATAAGGAGGGGGTCATAAGTAGGAAAGACTGAAAACTGCATTCTTGAGCACCTCAGTTTACTGCACAGTCCATCCAAAATTCAGGTGTTCCAAAGGAAGCAGTGTCTGCCTCCATCTTGACGGCGCAGCTCTCTCCAGTGGCTACACAATGAATATTCCAGCAGACACTGTAAGTGTATGCAGGCTCATTGTGATGGAGTGATTGCACCCTGGCTTGAGCTGTGGATGCTGAGCACTTGAGTGAAAGCACCCTGCCAGTTACAGAATAACAGCGCTGCAAGGTTCACCTCAGATGTTTAGGCACCTGAGATTTGCATCTCTCCCAGCCATCTGAGGAATCCAGCTAACTAGCCATAATTAAGCCATGAAGCTATTCATGTCTTCATATGTATCTCTACTGAAAGATGTACAGTTTAGAAGCATCCCACATGCCAAGGAATCTACGGATTTGTTGTTTCAGTAGACGGATTTCCCACCTTCCTTATTTATTTTTCCCCCACGCTTACTCAAAAAAATTGACCAACTATTATGTTTTCTTGTAGAAAGGCAAACAGCTTCTTGTTAAAAACTAATCAGTCCCCTTGCATGAGACCTTACCCACCAACCTGGCAATAGTCCATCTGAAAAAAACTTAAACTTGTCAGTTAGGAATTTCGGCCAAATATGCTGTGCTGAATCTGGTAATACACTTTGCAAAAATTTGTTTTTCATAAACTCTGTTACATTTTGTGACCAACTTTATCCAAAGGTAATTCAATAAAATCTTGGTTTTCATTAGCATATACTGAGTGACAGAAATAATACTATCTATTTTAACAGATTCACATACTGACTGTTCACATTAAGCTGCTCAAATTAATGTCACAGTGCAAGTTTATAATTAGCTACATCATTTAATTTATACTTTTCAAGTATGGGTTTTAACTCTAGCTTTCTTAACAGTATTAGGGAACATGTCTAATCAAACAATTACTGAATATCTATTCTGAAAGCCCACTGACCATCTCTTTTAAAAGTCTTGGTGGGGAGTTACCCAGACATGCTCATCTAAGACCATAAATTTAATATGCTCTTGAATTAATGTTGAAATGTAAAGAATTTTGTCATTATATGATACAAATACATTTCCTTCTCTTTCCCCAATTGCAGCACAGAAATATCTAGCATGTTTTTTTTCTCTTTGCTCATTAACAATTCTACATAATTTATCTAAAAACAGACAATTGTTAGAGTTCTTAATACATTTCATGGACCTTTTAAAAATGTTTTTTTCAATACAGGTCATCGACTTCTCAGGCATTTTTCTTTCTCCATATTATTTTTCCATAATAACTGCCATCAAAGTTGTATTTGCTGTTACTAGTTCTTTTCCCAGCTGCTGAATGTCTATAATTATAACTGCTTTACAAAATGTCCTCTAAAGAGGCAGAAGGAAAAGGGTCATTCTTTTGAGGAAGGGGTGTTTTGCCTTCCATGGGACTGTAGACTTTCAGGACCGTGCTCCCCTCACTCAGCCTGCAGTTTATTTCAGCTTTGTCTAATGTAAAATCTGTCTACCCTAAATGTAAGACTGTTTGAGTACAGATATGGCTTAGTTTTACGAATTATGCAGACATTAGCACTAATAGCATGAACCTCTCCTGCCTCTCCCCTAAGGGCAGAGCTCCACAGCACACTGAAATTTAGGTTTTTACACTTCTCTGAATGGGGCAGTTCAGGTCCCACAGGGACTGCACACGCTCGTTAGCTCCTCTGGATAGCCAAAGCTCTGAGGGCCTCTGCTCTTCCCCAGGATCACGGTGAGCAGCACACTGTACCCTGCAGATACTGGGCTCTAAGGATGTTCTGTAAGCACCTCACAGACCATTGATCAAGGAGCTTATCATTTCTTCCCCTATTTGAAAGGATACAGCATAAGAGGTGATGGAATTTTTTTCTGACCACATCCCTTAAATATTTTTGCTCTCAACATCAGGATTTAGTTCCAAATGAGCATTCATTGCCCAACCTCATTATGCTCCTAGGGATTGTTTAACGTAGCAGCTCATTGCTTTATTGTCCTCCTAGCTTGTCCAGCCAGACCATCCCCTCTGCCATGTTCAAGACTGTATAGGTTCCATGTCCCACCTGGCAGACCAGTATTTCACAAGACCCAAACCACTCTCTACTACATTATTTCTCTAATCAGGAGATTTCAGCCAAAATACGCAATTATGGCAGCTGTACAGTTAGAATTTGTTAACAGATCCTCAGCATAAACATTCTGGAGCCAAAAAGTGCTTTCTTTAGTACTAAAAAATGTGGGCTTGTCTCATATATTGAAGCAATTAAAACACCACATAAGACCACCTATTGGTAACAAGCATTGGCAACACCATTTGCTCTTTTAAAGCAGGCAGCCTCTGCGTTGGACAGGGGAGGTGAAAGTAAAAAATGGTGGCGGCTCCCACTAAACTTCCAAGTGATGGGAAAGCCACCTTTCCAAAAATTGTGAATGTTATTTTCTAAGTACATTAGCATTTTAATTAATCTTGTCTGATCACCCCGCATGTACAGATTTCCATCTGCTCTAATAGTACATAAATAATTAAATGACACGCTGAAGGAGCATGTCGATGTCATTTCTGGCCCTACTGTGCAACAAGTCAGAGCTGAGCAGCTGTATGACAATGGATGAAAATACAGGAAAGACTCATCTCCTAAAGTTGAGTCAGTGACCTGTTGTTCTCAAAAAGTCCTGTTGTAATAAACAGCCTCCAGTTCAGACATACACTGAACATACTGAGGTGAAAAAAAAAATAAACCAGTGACAATAAAAGATTTTTCTGTATTTTTCTTGTCAGATGGGCTGAAAATATTTGAACTGTACCTGAAACCTAAGTAATATGAGGCTGTTTACCCAAAGTTAAGACTCCTTAAAATCTGTCTAAAGATTAGGTTCAGCTACTGAGTAAGATGTCTTGTTCCCTCCAGACAGGTTGATGATTCTTAATCCAAGAATTCAAGTAATGAGCAGTTGAAGTTTCCATCTTGAAACATCTGTTCCGCCAAGTCAGCACTGGCCTTGATAAATAGCAAATCAGACTGATGCATGCAAGTGTATACACACATGCGCAAGTTAAACTTCAGGGAAAATACTTGAACAGACCTCTGCATAGACAGATTTATATAATTAATCTGTAATTAGGCTTTGTGCTGTGCAGACTGACTCAGGTCAAAACACAGAAAATGCAGACATGGTAGGATCTTTACCTGTTGCTGCAAAAGGTTTTTTCAAAGGTTTGTGGGTAAGTTTACATACCTTTATTTAGTTGTCACAAATCTTCACTGCTATTTTAACTTACTCATCTTACAGTGGAAGAAAAATATGTTTAGCTAAAGGATAAAAACAAACCACAAGTACAACTGCATCTGCGTGCTTTTAGTAATCTTAGCAAACTTCAAATATAACTTTAAAAGTTTGCTTGTATTTTTAACTGTGCAAAATAAAACCTTGTGTACACCTCTCATTTTATAAATGTAATGTCTGTACCAAGTTTTGCAATGGTGACTCTGCCTGAGCCTGTATAAAAAAGGAATAATTTCTTTTTGCGGGTTTTTGTAGCCTTTATATCCTAAAAAACTGTCAAATCCAGTTCTCTGATGTTGAAGTCACTCTGTTGAGGAGGTTTCTACCTGATATGATGTGCTAATTCAATTCCAGTAACAAAAATGCCAAGCTAGTTCAGGAAGGCGCACACTTCACTCCCAGCAGAGCAGCAAAGAAAGTGTGAGGAACTCCACGGGAAATGGGAAGGTTTGACATAACTGTCCTCTACAGTATACATGGGGATTCGCAAAACAAAATCTCACTTTCAGTATATCCTTCAAAACGAAACCTTGTCCAAGGGGAGCTAGAGGTATTTTCCTGATTGTTGTTGGGCTTTGTACAGCAGAGCAGAGGTGGAACAGGATGACTACTGAAATGTCAAGAGGGAAAAGAAGTCAAGATGGAGTGTGTTTTTGCTCAAATGCCAGGCCGAAATAATTAAGGAGTGCCATTTGTTATTTCAGCAGGAATATCCTTCTCTCTGTATGGTCTATCACAATATTTCTGGAAAAGTGAAATGAAAAATGGGAACTGGCTTTGCCTTTCATAAGCAAAGGGAACACCTCTGTAAACTAATCCTGAAACAGCAAGAGATAAAGGTACACAAGAATAGACAGTCGTTTCATGATTTCCCACATTTGCTTGAACAGAAAGTCACCCTGCTACATTCCTCGCTGTGGTGGTGCTGGATTATACAGCGCGAGTGGCATTCGCAGAGCCTGTCAGGAGTTAAGATGGTACCTCACGGCCCGTGCAATCCTGTCTTCAGAGGAAAGTTAGCACAAGAAAAATAATGACTTTCTTAAAGGAAAAGGATAGTGCTGGCTCTCTCTGAAAGTTAGAAGTGAAAAGAGAAACCATTTCTTCCTTCAGGGAGATGGAGTCTAATGAGGGGCCAAAACTACAGACAGCTACTGTTTTGCAAAAAGAAAGTTCATGCCCACTTCTGTAGTAAATTTATGTGAAAAAATGAGGTGTGTATTTGCTGAATCAGAGCAGGCTTCTCTATGTGCTAAAAGCTCCTGAAATTGTAATCAGACATCTTCCTGTGGCTTTCAAGCCTGGTTTAGTTCAGCTGAGGTCCTTGGTTTTCCCTCACCTCATCATTATGAAACAACTTGTCCATGTCTTTCCAGTCCTTCCCTATGTCTCCAAACAACACAAGTGCAGGTACCCATAACTCTGGCCCTACTCCTTCCAGCAGGACAGTAGGACACCAGTACCTTTCCTGAGAGGTTTGTCTTGTGAAGGGATGAGTTAGGAAAGCAGAGAGCCTGTATCCATCCTGGCCCCCTTTCCGAACTCCTTTGCTCCCAAACGCACTCCCACAAGGCAGTGCTCTGCTCCTCCACTGCCGAGCTCCCAACCGCCTAGGACTTGACATTTGTTCTTGTTTTCTCCTGTCTCCCCTAATGGGCATAGCACTACTAAGCGAATAGGAATGTACAGAACAAGAGAGTTCAAAGTAATTGAGTCTACATTCATTCAGAAAGCCTGGATCCTTGCCCGCTCAGAACCTGCAGCATTGACATAGCTTCAGAAAGTTTAACCCTTTTTCCCTGAACCTGAACCTTTTGAGTGCAGAGCATTGAACTTCTCTTGCCAGTGACCGTGAACACTGAAAGGTGTCTTTCACATACCTAGCTCTAGGTGCTTACCAATCAATGCTTTATTCCTCCTTTTTTTGCTCTGCAGGACAATAACTAAAGACCTTGAGTTGTCATTTTTATAAGATGCCCGGGGACTTGTGTTGCAGAGGAGTGATCACTTACCATGACTACTAAACATGTCTGCCTGAAGACTTACTTACACAAACAGGGCTGTGCTGGGTTGAAAACAGCTTACTTGGTTTTCTGCTGCAAATTCACCTGTTAAGTTGTAAACTCACTTCTAACTCTGTCTGCAAAACCAGTGAAGAAGTAAAAACACTCCAAAATTATTATAGTTGTAAATTCATTTTTTCATGATGATTAATTCTAAACAAATTCTCATTTCAATTTAATTTAGGGGATGACATTAGTTGGCATCTTATTATTGAGTTAAAATTTGTCAATAAAAATTATTTGTTCCAAGAAGTGTAAAATCCAATAACAATGTGAATTCTTAAAACGGGGTCTCAAACAATTTTTCTCTCTGGATCTAAAAGTGCATTTAGACTATCTGTAAATTAAATAGTGCAGAACTATGTAGGTCAGATAAGCAGTTAACCTGAGTAAGAGCAAGAGTCTGACTTTCCTGTTTAATTGTTAGTAATAGTAGAAAATCCAAAATAAAAAATTGCCCCTTAAAAATTTTATAGTCTTTAGTCATTTTCTGATTGTTGCTTGACAAAAGACTGTAGGACCTAGACCATCAGTAGCACAAAAACATGGTGATGAGATTGGATTTATTTATCTGCAGTTCAGACCTAATTATATGCTTTCTAAAAAATTTAAGACACATTCAGAGATGCTTCTGAAAATATATTAAGTATACACAGAACTTTACTCAGTGATACCATTCAAATTAACCTGCCAAAGCTTTTGCCAGGGCAGGGCCTTTTTAAGTTTGTATATATACAAAAAAAACCCAAACCAAACAAAAAAAACTTTTGAAATTATCTGTTTATCACTCGTTTAATCAGATGGAGAGAAAACATGCAAGTAAGGTATGCAAGTGTCAGAAACACTTCAGTTACTACAGCCATAGAATTCGTATGTCTGCAAGTTACCAGTACATGCACGACATCAGATGCTGCCCAGTCCTGTGTTGTGCCTGATCTAGAATTAGTTTCCAGAGAGCGTAGTGTAGTATTGCTAATTTTGCATTTTTAAAGCTATTAGAGAGCAGTTTATATAAAACTTGTAATTTCAGATGGTAAAAACATAGTTTGAAGCCTAACTGTGTTGACATAAGGGAGCATGTCGGGTATTCAAAAAGCGTAGTTTGAATTTTAACCCTAAACTAGGGTTATGTGAATGACATTCACACAAAAACAAGACATGATTTTAAAATCTCTTGGTTAAAACACCTGTTCTTAGGCTTGAGTGGGGAAAGAAATGCCAGCCGTGAGTCTTCAGTAAAGGACACTGAAGTGGCATATTGCCTAAACGGGAATACGTTTTCGTGTTGGATGGAAATGAGCCTGCACGGCTTTAAATGCTGCGCTGACGGGAGTAGCCGGATCTACGTTGGTAATAACAAGCATCAAGCGGCTACAGATTGCTAAACAGACAGTTTGTGTAAAGAAATGATGTGCTGAGCTCTTCCCTGGTTCTGTAATTAGCTTTCTGCATACAGGCTCTGAGACATCCTACTCGCTGTGGACTAGGCGGCAAAGGGGAGGAGTGCCAGGTTGACTAGGAAAAAAAAGCTTTTCTTACGTTAGGAAAAAAAAAAAAAAAAAAAAAAAAAAAAAAAAAAATGGAGCCTTGTCTGTAAATGATAGGGAATAAATACGGGGAGGAGGGAGAGGTTGCCAGCATTTCTGTGGATTCCCAGACTCTCTCGCTGCAAACCGAGAGCGCAGGGCTAACAGGGCTGGGAGAAAAGTGGAAAGTTTGTGCTTTTTTCCAAAGCTCCCCTACATGCTGTACTTTTCCCACACGACGTGAGCCGGCCGGTGTTGCACGAAAGGACGGCGTCCCTCCTTTTTCTGCTTCAGCGAAACATGCGGGAGCTTAGCTCACCGTCTTGTGTCTACGGGGAAATATGCTTTGCGTCGAAACCACACCTCAAAACAAGTAAATAGAAACTTGTCTCATTTCGGAGGGGGGGCAAGGGGGGAAGAGACGATTGAATCGTCGCTACCTCTTTTCCTCTACCCGTCTTCCTTCTTCCTTGTCCTCTGCTCTATTTCTGTAAAATGCTGAAAAACTTCACTATCACGGCGTACGGGCGGGAGAGGGGGCGGGGATGTATATTGTTGGGCTGATATTTATTAGTAGCAGGTTTCGAGTACGAGTTGCCTTCAGGACAAAAAATAATAAATCTGAATGACTGCCTTTAAAACCCTTTTGAAGATGAAAGGTAGGACAAGACAGTTGTTTTAAAGTGCCCACATTAGCAGTGCTTCTTTACAAGACTATAAATAATAGTAAAAGCACGAAAGAAGCCTCGGCGGAGCTCCGCACTTGCTGAAAACCCGCTTCCCCTCCGGGGCCAGCGCCGCGCCCGCCGCTCCTTCCCGGGGACTCTGCGCCGGGCACCGCTCCCCGGCTGCTGCCGGGCG
>VZTN01019858.1:49913-89959 GCA_013400515.1 Erpornis zantholeuca | reverse complement strand
CCGGGGTCGGCGGGGAGGAGCCCCGGTGCCGGGCAGCGCTCTGTCGGGCGCTGCCTTTCGGTGGTGTCTTCCCCAACGAGTAAATAACTCCCCCTCTTCAAAGCGAGCTGCCCTCGACTCGTAAACAAGAGCTGGAAAAAGTAGCCTGGCATGTCGGGGCAGATCCAGATCAAAGGGACGGGAAGGCGGCTCTGTTTGTTTGTGGTGTTTACCGGGGGTCTTTGAAGAAAGGTCCTAAAATCCACTTTCGGGCTGAGTTGCTGTTTGTCAGCTGCTTTCGCTTGCGGGGTGCTAAACGGGTCTGGTATGAGCGCTCTCTTGACAGGTCAGGGGGGAATGTGGCATTTGCCCACTGGAGAGTGCGTGATAAATGTTTTGCCGATGACTCTACACCAGTAATGTATAGGGCTCCAGCCACCCACGGATTCCCTCGCACTACTGTGCTAAGGGGGTGATTTTCCAGTAATTAAAGAGCTCTCCGAGAACCGAGGCATGGATAGGGACATGTTTATCACGCTGTTAGCCAATTATACACTGCATAGATTATTATTGGTTTTAAGTGTAGTCCTGGAGACACTTTACACAAAGAGTACTCTGATGTAGTCAACCTGTCTTCTTTTTATTTGGTATTTTTAATAACTTTACATTTTGGTCTCATATTTCTAATTAAATACCATTCTTCTAGGAATGAAAAATCATGAAAGTATGGAATATATATATATATAAACATTATTTGAAGTTGTAGTATTCAAATAGCCAGCTGAGGATGTGGCTTTTACAGTTAGCATTTCAAAGAGAAGCGGGTGAAACAGATAGGCAGTCACCCTGCTTGAGCAGTGAATTCCAGAGCAGGAGATTTGCAGATTAGGCACAGCGCCTGTCACTTCTGCGCCTCGCACTGTCTTTTAGGCATAAAAGATGAAAAGTTTGTGTGTGCTGAATCATCAGATCAGTCTTAAATGTGTGAATGGCTTGTGCCATGACTTTATCTCCTTGTCCTTGATGATGTTGATCAGTGTGCTGATTGTAAAATCAAGCACGTTTTCATTAGTGTGAGCATTCATAGCTTCCTCCTTAGGTGTCTTGTGGCTGGCTGAACAGTATTGCCTTTTATTTGTAAAGTTTCACATGACTTGGATGCCATCATCTTTCTTAGCTGGTAACAAATCATGTGGATTATGGTCTGTTTTGTCTTTGTAGACAAGATGTGAAATGGAGAAATACCTGACACCCCAGCTCCCGCCCGTTCCCGTCATCCCTGAACACAAGAAGTACAGAAGAGACAGTGCCTCGGTTGTAGACCAGTTTTTCACTGACAGCGAAGGGTTGCCTTACAGCATCAACATGAACGTCTTCCTGCCTGACATCAGCCATCTGAGAACTGGCCTGTACAAATCTCAGCGACCCTGTGTAACCCACATCAAGACAGAGCCAGTCACCATCTTCAGTCATCAGAATGAAACTACTGCCCCTGCCCCTGCCCCTGCTCCCACTCAGGCCCTCCCCGAATTTACCAGCATCTTCAGCTCCCACCAAACTCCTGATGTGAACAACATTTTCATCAAGCAGGAGCTTCCTACTCCAGATGTCCATCTTTCCATCACGCCCCAGCAAGGCCAGTTGTATCAGCTCTTGAGCTCACCGGATTTAGACATGCCCAACACCACTCCTCAGGCAGCCGTGATGGACTCCCTTAACAATGTCTCCATGCCCTCAGCCATGGCGGGCCTTAACACGCTCTCCTCGGCTGTCCCACAGACTGCGATGAAACAGTTCCAGGGCATTCCCCCCTGTACCTACACCATGCCAAACCAGTTTCTGCAGCAGCAGGCCACTTACTTCCCTCCTTCGCCCCCAAGCTCAGAGCCTGGAAGTCCAGACAGACAAGCAGAGATGCTGCAGAATTTAACCCCTCCTCCATCATACGCCGCAACTATAGCATCCAAGCTGGCAATTCACAACCCAAATTTACCAGCGACTCTGCCCATAACCCCCCAGAACATCCAGCCTGTCAGATACAACAGGAGAAGTAACCCAGATTTGGAGAAAAGACGTATCCACTACTGTGACTACCCAGGTAAGCAATCTGTGCCAGAAAATCCCAGCACTTGCAATAAAAAAAAAGTGTGAATAATCATGGATGAGGTAAAAGTGGTTTTCTTTAGCTGTGGTCTACACCTAGGGAGAACCAAATAGTTTTTTGTCCAAGTAGAATTTGTCTTCGTCGTTATTTTATTTTAAGTGGAGCACTCCCACATTCTTCAAATAATAGATAATCTTCATGTCATTTGTTCTTCTCTTGAGCTCATTTTACCGTGTTACAAAATTTGGACTCTGTAAAAAATAAAAATAAAAATTATGGCCTTTGCTAGTGTAAGTCAATGTGACTGCCCAATATCTATGATAGAGCAGAGGCTCCATTTGTTCAGGGCAGTACAGCTCAGTTTGGATTTTCTGGCAATGCGAGAATAATTTCAGCTCCCAGTAGCCAAGGCCACATCCATTCTTCCCTGTTACGAACCGGAGATTCAGCTGCCCTCATAAATCCATTAAAACCGTCTCTGAAAATTGTCCACAGATGGATTGCCTTCTACAGTGAAGGGGAAGAGGGACCTGACAATAAAGCACACGCATTGTAGTGCAGAGAGAAGTCGCTGCTCCCCATTTACCGACATAACTCTTGGTGCCCTATCACCCATCCGCAATGCCAGATGATAAATGCCCAGTGGAAGAGTTATCTTGAGTCCTGGGTGACGATGACATGGAGTTGGTCTTGATCAAGTCCTCTTGGAAATTTTTAAAAAATAATACCCTCCTGCTAAGTTGTTGACTTCTCTAGCAGGTGTTACTGTACATACCTTGTAGCAACTATTGGCCCATATACTACATTTCAAAGCACTAAGTCTGCCAAAAACATACATGTTTTTCTCTTTTCTGGGTAAAGCAATATATCTCTAGGAGTGTTCTCTGTAAAGTTTGACTTCTAAATGGCAAAGTAGTAGACTTAAATGTGTCCAGATAGTACCCCAGCACTGAATGAGGAAGTTTAAACACAGTGTGGAGGGTTTCTGTTCTCCCTACTGAAGCCTCTTTGCTTTTTTTTGGTTCTTTTTTGTTTTAGGCTGCACAAAAGTTTATACAAAGTCTTCTCACTTAAAAGCGCACCTGAGAACTCACACAGGTATGTACTCATTCTCTCGCTGTCTCTCGTTTGTCCGTGGCTGACGCGTTTGAGAAAGCGAGCACACTGGGTCTGCCAGCTTCTCCCTGTTTTCTCTGGAGTGGTGTGGACAGACTGGCTACAAAATATTTGAGGATTGGTCAATGAGAAGTAAAGTTTCTTTTATTAATGAAGTTTTGTTAAACCTCGGTGGAGCTTAAAATAGCTGACAATAAAGTAGATGGAAATTTTCCTTTTCAGTCTAAAATGCCATTAAAATATTAAAAAAAAAGATCCTTTCCCCCCCCCAAATAGTGAATTAAACATAGTAAACATGTTCTACTTTTGAAGATTTATCTGTGTAGATAGAATTTTCTGGCTTCGGCTTTCTCTCTGACCTTTTAGAATTACTTAATCTTAGAATTTTTCAGAAACGTCATAAAAACGCCCAAGATATGTCCACTTACTTTGTCCTTGGCATTAAGTGGGTTTCATTATCTTTTTGAAAGACAAGTGGTTCTCCACGTTTATTTAAAAAGAAAAAAGGACATAATTTTGATTTTTAAATTTTTTTCTTCTGTCAAGGAAAGACATTAAAATGGAGAAAATTAAAAGTGTCAGTGTGTCACACTTGTTTTTTCTACCCTGATCAAAGGCTGCAGTCCCTGTTCCTGGGCCCGCAAGGAGCCGAGCTGGGGATGGTGGGTGCAGGAGCTGTGAGTGCTGAGGACAGTGGTTTGGGAGGTGTCCCAGATGCTCTTCCCAAGCCTTCAGCTACTGAAGCAGGGGGAAGAAGGAGAGAGGGAGAGAAGGAGACAAATGTAGCTCACCACCAGCACGCCTGAAACTGTTTAGGACAGTTCTTTGCTGGGGTCTTGGTACAGAACCACACATGCTAAATAGTGAAATGCACATCGCTGATTTTGTAAAGAAATTAAATGAGAGGGCTGCAAGTCCTGTTTTTCAAAGCAAGTGTGAACCCCACTTCTTTTATGCATGAGCTTAATCAGAGCAAAACATGAGTCACAGTTCAAGCAACTTTGTTATTGAAGCGGACTGTCAGCGCTACGGCTGTGCCGTTCAACGAGTGAGTTTTCACCTAAGCTTAAATCAAAACTTGTCCTGAGCTATGATCTAACAAAATGTTTCACTGTCTCTGTGGAAACAGGCCTTCTGTTCAGCAGCTATTATAAATGGATCATTAAGATTATTGTAAAGAAGTTGAGTACGTCCAGGCTAAGTGTTACTAAGGAAATTTTGTTTTCTGAAATGAAAGTTACCTGTGTTGTACAGTGAAAAATTAAAAGCAACTGTAGAAGATTATTGTTTTGCTTTAGTACCAGACTAAACACCAACGCTGTTAAAAATATTCTTAATATATAATCACTCACTAGCAGTAATTTTAGTAAGAAAGGAATATTTTAATGAGGCTGTAAATCTGAGTAGTGTCAGAGAGTAGAATGCCCATTTAATAAATAATCTGTAAATGTAAGAGTACGATTTCCACTTGCGCACTTCAGCCAGGAACTAAATACCAGTTTTAATTATCTTGATTGCTATTATAAAATAACTAGGAAGAGAGATAAAAGCAAAGCTTTAGTCTAAACATTAACATTACATAGTCAGCATTTGAAATGAACGCTTTTCCTTTTTTAAATCAATTTATGTCTTTTTCTGTACCTTAAGTAGTAATGGCTTCAGGGTTTACAAAGTTAGTTCTTGTATGCATAGAAATACATACCTCATTGCTAGCATATATTGCTTAGGGTCACTAATGTTTATTGTTGCCTTCACTTTTTTACCTAGAAATGTGGATAAATGTGCAAAGGTCAGAGGAGCTGATGTATTCATGGAAACAAGAATGTTGTTTTAGATAAAAATCTAGTGAACTTAAGCAGGTCTGTAATACAAAGGGTCTTCTGGGGAGGTGAATGAAGGGATAAACTGTCTAAAGCGTGCATTACATGCAAGAATGTGAGTCTGTATCCTGTTACCTGCAGTATTTCAGAGTTTGGATTAGTTTAACTCTCTTGAATATTCGCTTCATACTTGAAGATTTCCAGCACCAATTCTGATCTCTGCCTTAACAGACAGCTGAAGTGTGTTGTCAGAGCCAGATCTCTGACTTAATGTTTCATCGATAAAGGAATGTTAAAGTAAAGGGGAGCAAACTCAGGGGAATGTGAAGTTGCTCAGCTCCCCCAGGAGTGCAAGGGAATCTCTCTATTTATCTCCAAAGGGCTCGATGCTGAGGGCTAAATTAGGGTGTGTGCCTCTGTGCATCCCATCCCTTCAGAACTGCAAATTCTTACAGCACTAATAAGTTTCGATTTTTTAGTTTTAAAACATTTTTAAAGGACTTTTGTGTGGCTTTTACCTTCAAAGTCTAAAGCAAATGTCACGTAATCCATTTTAATAAAGTTGTGTGTGATATTCTTTCAAATCCCTTCAGGGATAGCAGACCTGTTTATCTGGCTAAACCCGTTCTTTAGTAATCATGGACCACTGAAGTTGTTCTCTCCTTATTCTTAGTTTCTTAACAATACCTTTTAAAATTGGCTGCAGTCTCTCTCTCATCCCAACCGGTACCCGCCCTTCTCAGCAATCTGTCATCTTAAAATAAAAGAGCCTGCAGCAAAGTTTGTCTGCCATTAAAAGTCAAGACAGACCTTATGGTTTTCCTTTTGTATTGGAAAATCTCAGCCTTTTCACAGTATTTATTTAGCAGCCTTTCTTTTCTGAAAGGCTTTCCCTGGGTTTAGTAGATTTTCTTTGAGAACAAACCTAAAGGAAATGTTACTTTTGACAAATGGAATGTAGGCTGTAGTCTTATTTTTTTTTCAGTTCAGATATGAACACACTGTCAGACTTAATAAATTACATCTAAACAAAACTATAGAAAATGGGCAAGAGGAAAATCCCATTTGTTTCTCTTCCTAGGTGTTTTCAAGCTGTTTACCTTACACCAAGTCAGGTGGTATAAAGTGATATAGTTATGCTGGTTGAATGTAACTGCACTGGGCTCTTGCTGTTGATCTGAAATCCAGTATTCCCGTTAAGAGCTAAGATAGGGCTGTGTAATTTGTACTGGTTGCTGAAGGAGGCACACGTTTTTCTTTCCTTATGTAATGCTTTAGCATTTGTGAATGATGAAATAAACTTTAGTTGGTAAACTGGTAACCCCAAAACAGAATATAAACAAAGGCTCAAGTGTTGAAAAGCTACAGAACGATTTTTGTCCATTTCCCTGCAGTTCTGGAGCAGATGTGTGGTACATTTTAATACCTTAAAACTCTCCAGTATGATACCTGAATTTGATAGTTGCTTCTGGAACAGGTAAAATGATAATCAGTATTTTAAAGTACCTGTTGGAACATCTTTCAAAAGAGGTTGGTTTTTTGACCTTTTGATGCAGGGATTTTCTTTTAAAATAATTTTACCTGTTCGTCATGGAACAAGTTTCGTTTCATACCTGGCATTGTGCAGCTTTGGTGTATAATGTGTGAGGGGGTTGCACGTTTATCTCAGGCTGTTCAGCAGCAAAGCCACCTGAAAGCTCTGGTGTAGCAGCTGTATGTCCAAATTGAAACATGGGCCACATCCCAGGGAAAAGCAGTTACTTGCATTTTGCAGATAAACTTCATTCCATTCTTCTGGCATCCGAGTATATGCATATATATATAAAGTAATCATTTAGAAACAGCAGTCCTATAATGGATCCTTTTAGATTTCTTCATATGCCAAACGTTTGGATTGTGGACATTGACTGTTTGCTGTGCAGGCACCTGGAATACCATACCTGTACGCTACCTGTAATGCTGCAGAACAGCTGGCTCCAGGGTCAGGGGGGTTTTATTATTTCTGTGAGCAGCTGCACACTTCAGAATTGTGTATGTTTTTAAGAGGAAAATCTGTGATTGTTTTGAACACACCAAGGCACGCGCATGGAGGACATTTTCCAGCTGCGTGCTGGTTTTCCGTATACAGAGTCTTTGTACAGGCATGTTCTCTGGTCACATGGTGGGCTTGCCATTAATAGTTTCTAGCATTAACTGCAGAACTATTTCATCTCTATCTATAGATCTAGCTTGTATTTGGTGATGGGAAGTGGAAGCCGAGATAACTCAAGAGAAATGGCATTTCTCTAATGAGATGCACTCAAAATACTTCCACTGTCCCTGGTTATTTCAAATGTTTATATAGGCATGGAACAGCTGCTGACTTGTGCGGTTCCTCAAGATGTTAAACGTTTTATTTTATTTTAGATCTCTGCCTCAGTAGATCCAGAATTAGACCTATGGTACATCAGAATTAGAACCAGTTGTAAGCAGTAGACTTTGGCAGTCCCTGGGACTCAGCACTCGGAGTTCACCATACCTGTGTAGGGACACTTGTTAAAGGTGGTGCCATTTGCCCGGGAATTTAGGATGCCCCTGATCCAGAAGGGAAGACGAGTAGTAGTTGGGCTCCTGCTGGAAGAAAAGCATGGTTGGGAAAACATGTATCAACTCAAATCATACTTTGGTGAGGGATTTCACTCATGCAGAAATGAGGAATGGAAGTTCCAAAAGAATCTGCCTTGATCATGCCTGCAGCCCTGTATGTACATAGCAAACCTCATCCTGAAATCATGAAAACAACAATTAAGTAATATTTCTGTGCAGACCCAGCTTCTTTGACCTGTTAGATGAGTCAGTTGCACAGATTACACTTGTAGGAGCTGTCAGTAAATGCCATCATTGATAGAGACCATAAGGAAAAGTGGAAGAGAGTTAAATAAAACTGTTGACAAAGTGCATTAAAGTGCAGTGTTGTTAGACACTGCTGAAGGGTATGTTAGTATCTTTTATTTATGAATTCTGCTAAATCCATTAGTTGCCTGTGTGAGAAATGGAAGTACATTATTTTCCTGTGCAAACCACAGTTTAAGGGAAAATAATGCATTTTTTTCAAACACTTTCATGAATGATTGTGGGCCTAGGGAATAATTGATCTGGTTTTTTATCTGCAGTCATAAGCTGAATGAGAAATGCTTGAATGTGTTGCTCAAAAGAGGGTGAAATCTTAGCAGCATAAACCTAAATTTTATTTAAATATTACTGATCATTCTCATCAGCATCCAGCATACAACTTCTATGAAGCAGGAATTAAATTCCAAGGTGTCAGGTGATGGTATTCCTGTTAGATTTTAGATACTGAAAAGAAAAGCCTAATATTTTCTTTTTGATTAAAAGCCTAGAAAGTCCCTCTAAGCATGAAAGCTTAAAAAAACTGTTGTTTCTGTCGATTGCTCCCTGAGAGGATTAAACTTCAGTTCCAGGATATTTGATTCTTGATAAGGAAACTGTTGACCTAAGAGACCGGCTTTAAATATAGTTCATTTTGAGACCGCCCTACATAGGCTAATATAGTCCCAAGATTCTCAGCAATTGCCAGTGATTAAAACTTTCCATTATTTGATCAGACATTCCTCATTGCAATTAATTTCTGAGGCTTGACTGGGACGATTGACTCCTGGTTCCAGCCACGGTAGTGTGTTGCTTGTTGTTTGTTAGATGACCTGCACCTCCCATTGGTGAAAGATTAGAAACATTTAAGTAATGTCCTAGTTCAGTCTGAGTATCTTGGTAGCAGCATTCCTGTCCTGTCAGGCTGCATTATTTATATTCAGGGATCTCTAACAACTCTGATTAAGGACATATTAAAACCTTTGATTTTGGCAAGTGTACAGTGCTTCACTTTGAGTTAAAATAACTTTAATGTATTGCTTTAATTTTTTTTTTCTTCTCATGTGTGTGTGCATTACAGTAGATGGAAATCTGGAAGTCTACAGTATGTTTTTAATAAATTCCATTTTAAGAGCACCTCTTATCTGACCGTACAAAAGCCAGTGTTGTTGGTGAAAGAGCTAAAGAGCTGTTCTTGTACCAGAGGCATAGGTACCAGAGGCATAGGTGAGGAAATGTGTTCTTCAGCACAGGATGTGAAGACACAGCCGTGCACCCCAAATGGCATGGATTTCTTATAAACCTACTTAAAAAAAAATTCCTTTCTTTGTTTGCATATCTGCTTGAAGGGAGACCACCTCTGTTAAGACAGAATGTTATACCAGCAAGAAAATAAACCATTGCACAGGCCAGTCAAGATTCCCCACTAATCCTTGAACTGCCTAAGACAACACTTAGCAAAATAAGTGTGCTTCAAGCACTGGTGGGAGTGCTGAGAAGGTAATGCCTTCTGCACCTCTGTAGTCAGAAAGTGAATTCTTTTCACTGTCCTCTTTTATCACCAGTCACTTATCTGTTATTCCTGTTCGTGCTTCATTTATCAGTGATGGGACTTTGTGCTGAGCTCAAAGCTCTCTGTTACAAAATTCCTTAAAATGCTGTTTCATTGTGAAGTAGTGTTTAATAGTCCCCTTTTAGCCACTACTATAGTAGGCAGAGGCTTTGTTGCACTTAAAAGTGGGCAGCATATGTTGCTCATTCATATCATTTATGGATGGATGTTTCAAGGACTAAATTTGTTTCGTCACTCGCAGAATAAGCTGGATGTACCTAGTGTGCCGTCAGTCCTCTCATCCATCTCCATCTTGGACTACTGAGAATTTTAGTGCACTGAAGAGCTTCTAAGCACCCAAGGGATTATTTATTTTGAAAATTCAGCTTTCTGTTCTTTCTCAAAAAAACCCAAAACTGAAACCAGGCCAAGAAGCTGCTTTTAGTGATGACTACAGCACTTAGCACTTGGTCAATAACAGAAAGAAGATCTGATTTTAGGAAAATGTTGGGAGCAAAAAACTTCTGAATGCTTGCAGACATACCAAGTAACTGCATTCAGGTCACATCATCGAGTCAAAGTTTAAAACTATAGTGCTGTGAGTTAGAGAAACACTATTTCAAGCAAACCAAAACAGAAAAACATTTTATTTGGTCTTATTTTTTCTGAAATTTGAGGCTATAGCATGTCAGGGAATTAAGACAACAGATGTTGACGTGAAAAATTTGTAAACAAATGCAACAGAAAACTTTGAGACATCATAAATTTTTTAAATAATCTATTTTAAAGCTGAGCATGATAAAGGTTATGTACATAACTGGTGCCGTTTTGGTGCAGAAACTGCAGCTTTGCCTGCCACAATTTTATCACACCTAGTTGAATATTTTTAAGGCCAACCACTTGCCACTGGAAATAATAAGCACAGGTAATATTAAAATGACGGCAAGACTGGGGGGATGGGTGTCTTTATACTTTTATACCCTTATGAGCTGTAATCGGGCGTTGTCGTTTTGGAGTCTCTGAAAAGTGTGCTACTTTTCTTTCCTTAAGGAAGCTCCAAAGCCACTGCTCTGACAGAAATTTCTGATAGGAAACAAGTGAAGCTGCAGGCATTGGCTGGTGCAATACCTGTATTTGGATTTCTGCATACCAAGAGAGTTACCTAACTTTAGGTTTGAAAATCCAGCCCTTGCTGTTTACAACTTTTTTTTTTTAAAGAAAGCTGTCCTAGCAGCGAATTGCAGAAATAAAGTCATAAAACTCTTTGGTGAAATAAGCAAGCTTATTTTCTTGTTAATGGGGAGATTTGTCAATAATGGAGGCTGTCAGTGACTTGTTTTTTCCGGCCAGTTTTAAACAGAAACATGTTCTTGAACAGCGGCTGCGTGTTGGAGATAAAGGGTGTCTTCAAAACGGCCCTCACCCCCCCACGGGTGGCACCGTGCCTCACCCAAATGAGCATGGCCATGAGGGTCACTGCCAGCAACTGGAATTAAATGTTAGGAAAGCAACTGGTGCATTTTGACACAACCAAATCAGAAGAAGAGAAATTAAAGGGAGAAGAGGCAACACACTGTGTGTGCTTTACTGGTCCAGACCACTCTCTTGTGGTACTGATAAGAAACCCCAGCCATGGGATCTGCCAGGGGAGATTTTATCTGTTGAGGCGGCTGGTTAGCGTAGCATGTTTTATGTGGATATCTAAACATCGTTTTGACATCCTTGTAATCTCACAGTATTATGAATAATTTTTTTTATAACAAATAGGCACTTTGGAAGCAAAATAGTCTCCTTTCAGGTTAAACTCCCTTATCTCTTGCTGCGTGCTTTCTTTAAAAGACCTTCCAAACTAAACATTAGGGCTTAAAATTTCTGTGCTCAAATGCAAGTCTCACTCTCATGCTCCACAAATATATTTTTCTAAAACTGGAGAATGGACACATATTAAGAACTCAAGAACTTAAAAATATATTTAGTGATGTATAAGCCTAGCAAAATATTTTAAATCATTGATACTGGAAGGGGGTTGTGCAGAAATCCAATTAAACTTATGAAATCCCTATCCTGTTGAAGTATAATTTAAAGGAAAGCAGTTCTGTTTCCCAGAAGTGCTGTGTATAATATTTCTGGCTTGGGAAGAAAGGGTTGGAGTGTGCTATTTGGCTGGAAATCGGTACCAGCTTCCTCCATGGTGTTTTAGTTGAACAGTGTTGACATTCTAACAAATCCCGTGGAAGCTCCCCTGAAGTGGAGGAGTTAGCTGTTTTCTTGCTTTTACAGTGAAATATCTGTTTGATACCACGATCGTGTTCCAGTAACTGAGCCGTACTGCCCTCGTATTTGATGACCAGTGGCATTCTTGGTTTAACACCCTATAGAAGCCCTTAAATTGCTGGAGGAAAACCAAATACTTCTGAGACTTTACAGCTACTGTATTTCGCACAATCATTAAAGTAAACAAATCTTACATTACTATGTAGCCAACGAAAACAGTGGATAAAGAGTTCAGTGTCCCTTGTTGTGTATACCTGCTTTTTTGAAAAGTAAGTCTTCAACCCAGATTTCTCAGGGCTTTAAGAAGTAGGATCACTTTAGAAAATATGTGAGACTCTTTTTCCCTTGCTTGCAGGAACTTAAACTAAATTCTTATTTCTGCTAAATGACAAAAAGCATGTGTGTATGTTCAGAGAGAGGAAACACTACCAGCTAGTTGTTCTTATGCTTGCTCTAAAGGAGTGAAAATTAATCTCCACCTACTTTTTTTTACCCCCTTCCTACTTGCCCAAAAGGAAAACATTTGAAATTGATTCAGTTCTTAAATAGAACTTTCCAACGGAAACTAACATTACAAACATAAATATTCAGTATTTTACCCCTAGGATTTATTCAAAATAATCCGGGTCTCTACACTGGCGCTAAAAATACATTTTCCAGTTCTTGCTGTTGGCCAAAGCAAGGGTTAAAAGGAGCGTTCTGGCTTTAATTTCCAGTATATAAAAGTAGCACTATTAAAACAATCTGAGTAAGGCACCAGCTCGTTGCCTCTGCTCATCCCCTGAGCACAGCTTGGTTTAGCTCAGGTCTGCTGAAGTCTGCCAGCAAGGAGGAGCGTTACTGTTCTGCATGGCATTGCCTGTGCTTTTCCCCAGAGCACTGCTGCTGCCCAGGAGGATTCGTGGCTGTGGCAGGCAGTGTGGTGAGTTTCTAAACAGTGTCTTTACAAAGTTGGATGCCCTGGAGTTTGATGGGGGTTCTGGCCGTGGTGCTCAACACTGCCTGGGGCTCTGTGGCACCCAGCAGGGCACAGGGATCAGCGCTGCCCAGACTGCCAGCACTTCTGTGCCAGGAGCCTTCACAATCCCTGCTGACACTGCTTGTGTGTTAGGAAAAGTTTTAATGGGGGACAGCTTTTTTTGTTGCTGTTTGGCCTCTGACAGGGTCAGGTACCAGCTACACAGGACAACTTGGAGGCTGCTTTTACAGTGCAGCACAGTCCAACACTTGGTGAAAGTTGTGTGTACTTCGTACCTCCTCAGTGCCAGACTTGGAAAGAAGATCTTAATCTCCAGGTCCCCATTCCAGTCTAGTCTGGATATTCCTAGGCTTTCATTAACCAGTGCTATTCTCCTGCCCTCTTTACCTTCTCTGTCATTCCTTGTATAAGTCTGCAAAACATAAGAGGGAAGCATTTGGAGTAGATACAGGCCTGACTGTACGAGCTCTGCCTGGCCAGTGAGGGTGTAGGGCTCACAGGACTGCGAATTCAGCATCAAGTGTAACGTGGCACTTTTGAGTGAAGACTTTTAAAGAAGAATTTAAAGCAAATAGGGAGAAAAGGAAAAAGAAAGGAGGAAAAGAAGTAAATACACTGGCTCTACGGTGGTTCAAATGCAGGAGTAATGCTTTTGTGTAACCTCTGTGTGTGCACGTGTGTTTTTACACAGTGTTCAAAGATCATCTCCTTGGTGCTGTTCTTTTGGATCAGCAACACAGGCTTTTACGGCCTCCACTAATAACCCAGTTAAATACATCGAGGGTTGTCAATACAGTGCAAAATATCCCTCACTGAATAGGGACCTTTTCTGTCATTCTGCTCCAAAGACCAAATGTGTTACCTCAGCCAGCTTTACTGTTGTTAGAAAAGCTTTTCTCACTGGGCTTGCATGAAATCTGTACTTTAGCTTACACTATGTGTTGCACGGAGCAGAAAAGAATCCTGTATGAGAGGTCATTCCAGTCTTCAGTCAGCATCAGAATTTACCCTAAGTTCAGAATTTACTCAGAGTAAATTCATCTGTGACAGAAATCTGTGATGATTTCTGTTCTGATTTGTGATCCACCAAATAATTACAAATTCTGTGAGAGGTGATGCCAAGCTCTTGTTTTTCCTAAGGGATGCTATGTTTCCAGCATGATTTTAATAAATCACAGTTGCTGTTTATGTTAGGTGGGTGGGTGGGTGGTTAGTTTTTTTTGGAAAGGTCTGGTTCTGGTTGTGACAACACCTGCCAGTACAAAGTCACATCCCCATTATGAGTAAAGGGCTGGTTCTGTACTCTGTGGTAGCGAAGTTGCTAGTTGATCAGACAAAGCAGTAGAAACTCCCAGACAAAAACAGTTTCATAATTTCATCTGCATGATAAATAAGTGGCTCTGAAGTAATGTTTTGGAGCTTCGCAGGTGGTGTTACCTGCATAACTGATGCAGAATAAACACTGTGATTGCAGGATACTGGCTTCTGTCTTCCACATGCTTGTGGGGTGGTAAAACAGGGAAAAGTGGGAGGCACTTCACACTGCTCTCAGGGTAAAGATTTGGGACCAGTGGAGATGTAGAATATCTTTGAGATGGATTAGAAAGAACTGTTTGAAAAGCTCAGCTTTGGTCAGTTACTGCTTCAGATGAAGCTACTGCCAAGTGCTTTGATACACTCGGTTTTCTCTTTCCTCTTGCCAAATGGGTCAAATTAATATAAAATATATAGAAAGTAATTCACTCTCCCAACTGAAAGGTGTTTTTGTCAGACAACACCAAACATTGACCTCTTTGTTTATATGAAGCTTGTTTGTATGGTGATATCATGCCCACACAAGCTCCTAGGCAGGTGTACGTACCCCGTGTAAAATTCTGGTTTCACACAGAAGTCATCATGGCTGTGTGACTCTGTATTTCTCCCATTTCAACAAACGCCTGTAAATTGTAGGCATGCTTTAGATACCACATCTCTAGTTCTAAAATGGATGAATGTGAACATTTCAGGTGCCTGGGCTGACGTATTCAAGGTGAGGTGGATATTTTGAAGTTGCATTCAGGGCTGCCGTAACACAGCAAGTTTTTGGAGATACCATGTTCCTCCTATGTCAGTGTAGACTGCTGAAGACAGCAAGCACTTGCCACCTCTAAAATACGTCTAATCAAGCACCTGATTAAAGACATTTCATTCTGAATATGGATGCTTTGAACTTGGAGGTGCTTTCCCCTATATATAGCTATCCCCAAGCAGGATACCACAAGTTTTTTTTGCTTGTGACATTTTAGAAAATACTATCCCCCTTGTGTTTGTAACACACTGTGCCCCTTTCTTCACACATCAGAAGCTCTTAAACAGATCTGCATACTGCGAAGAATCCTTGTAGAAGTCTTCCTTCCCATTTCAGACCTCTCAAGAAAGCACTGTATAACTTACCCATTTTTGAAAGGTGCAAGCTTAAGTTATAGCTTGCACCAAGTCTCATGTGACAATCCAAGGCTGGATTGTCACATGAGACTGCTTTTTTTCCCCCCTACTCCTTCTCATACTGTGGTGAGTGTAAGGGAGCATATTTCGGTCTCGTGCAGGTATTTTAACTCTGCATTTCTCTACTGTAGCTCTCTCCAATTTGCATGTTTGAAAATTTCTGTACGTTTTACGGAGGTATTAAATCCCATTTTCAAGAGCAAAAATTTGCTGAAAAAAAACCAGAGGGGCTGTTAGTTTGGGGCCTGACGAGTAGAGCTGTAAATAATTAGGATATGTCGACTCCTCGTTTGCAATCCAAGAGCAGTGCTGTTCGGTGTGGGCTCGCTCACGCCGGTTTTCTGCCGCAGAGCCGCAGCTGACAGTTGGTTTCTCCGCGCTCTCTTCCAGGTGAGAAGCCCTACAAGTGCACGTGGGAGGGCTGCGACTGGAGGTTCGCCCGCTCGGATGAACTGACGCGCCACTACAGGAAGCACACGGGCGCCAAGCCCTTCCAGTGCGCCGTCTGCAACCGCAGCTTCTCCCGCTCCGATCACCTGGCGCTCCACATGAAGAGGCATCAGAACTAGGAGCTGGACTGGTCGCTGGGGCTGTTTTGTATCTATGCAATTTCCTATTGACTCTCAACGTACAACTGAAGTTAGTTGAATTTTTTGAGTATATCCATTTAAAAGAAATCTCGAAAGAAACTGGAAATGTATATTTTGTATATTTATGCAGAAAAAGGGAAGACACTGTATCACGATTACCAGAGTGTTCGGTCGTTGGTTTGCTTTCATGATGTATATGGCTTTAGTCAGCAGGTTTCATCTCTTTACAAGTATTATATCCCGACACGTTGCAGCTTTTTATATGTTTTTCTTTCCTCTTGCAGTGTTTTGACCAAAGCACTGTCATTATTGTGACAATGTTTAGTAAACAAATTAACGAGAGGATGCAGATGAATGCACACAGTGGAAAAGCCATGAACTGTAATCTGTCAGGTTTTTACTGGACATACTTAAGTACATGCGGTGGTTTTTTTTAATGTTAAGCCATTCTGTGGATATAAAATACATTAAAAAATTCATAAACAGCCATAGAACAAAGCATTTTGTTCTGTGTGTTGCATGTTTGCTATGACAAAGATTTTGTAAATATGCAAATCAGCTTTTTAGGTTTAATACAAAAGTTTTCTAAGAAACATCTGAAAAAAGCAGTTGTTTTACATTTGATAACATGGCACATTTATAAGAAAAAGTTACTTAAATACCTCTTAAAACAGTACCAATTTAGTCAGATGTTTTGTACCTGTTAACTCAATGGTGTGCACTGAATATTCAAAGAAGAATTTGGTTTTCAGATTGCTTAAAAGGGCAAAACATGCAGAATGAACTGTAAAGTCAATGTTGGAAGCTGAAATAGTGGGGATAGTTAAAATGAACACAGAATGTTAAACCTCTTACTATAAGCTAAACTTAGTATCACTTTAAAAAGAAGGATTTAGGATGCAGTTTTCATACACAGACATGTTAAGCTGGTTCAGCACCAGTATGATCTAGTTTCATGTGGATATTGGATGTAATTTACTAGAAGGTAAAGGATACAGTAATTTTGTTTAAAATTACAGTGCAGTTTAGTTAATCCACTGTTCAGATTGACACACGCAGGGAAACATTTACTGCTGACAGAAGTAGCTGAAACTCCACTGAAGTGAATGAAATGGTGCCCTTTTATGCTAACAGTGACTTTGATCCACCGTGCTCAGCCTTGAAATCGTAGATGAAGGGCCAAAGATGAGGTTAGACCAGGTAGGATTTGGCCAGACAACAGGAGAAAACCAAACAAATCTAATAAGTGTCTGAACTTAACAAGCCGTTTTATTAAGCTGTCAACCAAAGGCTAGAATAGACAATCAAAATACCAAAAAAAGGGTCTTGCAGGAAAACCTAGCTTTGTTAAAGCTGTTGTTTGTCTTTATTTATTTGTGGTATATGATAGACTCTTTTTTTTTTTTAAGACAATTTTACATATACTTGATAAATTATAGTTTTGTTTGTTATAGTTAGAAATGTTGCTCTCAATGTAAATAGTTGACAAACGATGTAAATAATTTTGTAAGGCTTCAAATGTTTATACGTGGAAACACATGCAGAAATTGGTTGCTGTTTTGCTTCTTTTGCCTCCCCCCTACCTTATTTTTGTATTGTGGTATTTCCTATGCAAATGATGGAGCAAACAGCTGTATAGTTGTAGAATGTTTTGAGAGAGAATGAAATGGTTTATATATAAAGACTCTTTTTTTTTTGCAAAATAAAACAAAGTGCCTAATGTGTGTGTGCGTGCGTGTGCTCTCTCTAGCTCCTGACAATGAAAGTTCTGTGTTTTGCAGTGGAAGCTGGAAATCATGACAATATTAAGCAAAGAATGTCTGTTCTACATAGCAGAGACTGCCTCTTTGGAAAGTACCTGGCACTTATGCTCTGATGAAAATAATAAGTGTGAAGGGCTAAGGGTTGGTGCTTTTCTCCCATCTGAACTTTAAAGTAAGTGACAGGTTGCCTGAAAGCAGTTGCACTTGTCCATTCACAGTAGCATGATAGGAAATCAAAGGTTCCTGTTGGGTGTATAGAAGTATACAAATTCCTTCCTGCTTTTAAAATGGCTAAAACCTATTCATACTCACCAACAGTGTTGCCCAAAACAAATTTCTCTCCAAAAAGGTCCTTCATGCCCTAGAAAGGCAAGAAGGTCCCACAGCAGCACTATGCAATGCCTACCATGTCAGTGTCTTCTTTTCAGTATTTCTCCCTTGGGAGATGGAAGTACGGTTCACTTGAAATTTCAAGTGGTTGTGTATGTTCAGCTCTGGGGGTACATCTGTCTTCCCCTTTCCTCCAAGCTTAAAGAGAAAAGGCATTCTGGGCTTTTTAAAAGAAATTTATCTTAAAACCAAGAAAAGAGTCAGTTTAATTTACTAGCAAATGTTAATATTCAAATCAATAATTTATTCAAAATTCCATTATTAACTCGGGATCTCTGACTCCTAAATTCATTCTTGAAATTCTGTGTTCTCTCCTTAAAATCAAATTCTGATTTTTCTTCAATTGATTTTTCTCTCTTAATTAGCCTCTATCACATGTCACCTAATCCCTCCTTTTAAAAAATAGCTAGTGTGGTGTTGGCAAAGTCAGTGAAGACCTGGTTAATTACTAAGAAAATCTCCCTGCATCTCACCTAACCACAACTGCAAAGGGAAGCACAATGTTTTGAAGCATAGGGAGAGAGTGCTCCTAGAAGCTTTGCTGTGCCATTTCTGTTTTCTGATCCAGCTTTTATTAAAATGCCCAAGTTTCTTTAAGGTGTTTCTGCTCAGAGAAGAAGCTGGCAGTGCACTGGGCAATTGTCTATGTCGCTGGGAAAGTGCCACCAGAGCTTATTTTGCTGAGCTGAGCACAGAGGGAAGTGTGAGCAACAACAGTGATGGGGGCATTGGGATTGGCAAGCTCCCCTGTTTAGCTCAGCCCCCAGTCTGAGCTTGACTGGTGATGGGTTTGGTAGCCTTCTCTGCTCTTTCCTGAGTTTTGTCTCAAGTCAGTGGATGAAGGCAGTGCTCACTCCTGTGTTTCTCAAGCCTTTTCACAATGAAAGCCCGCTGATTGCATGGTTTCAGCCTCCAACATTGCCTCATACTTGTTTTAGATGTTTCTATTGCTACCTGGTTGCATAAACCAGCCTAATGGCTTCATATTAATCTTGAATGAAAGGCCATAATTAGGCCTGTCTACTTCAGCAGCATTTAACCTAATGCAAACAGAGAGAGAGAGAACAGACCCATGCACGAGAATATGTTACAAAACCTAGAGGGGCTTTCTTTGGCACGTGCTACGGCTGGAGTGCACAGTATTAATTAATACAGGAGTCCAACAGCTCACATGGTCTCAAAACCTGTGAGAAAAAGCACTGTTACCATAGGGTTCACTGTTACCATACTTGGTTCCTTTACAACAGTTGGTGCAGAGTCCCCCAAGGTACCGAGGCCACCCTCAAATTCAACTCTCCTATTATCCTCTAGAACCCAAATTATCATTCCACACAAAGAGAGAAAATCCAGTGGGCCAACTGGTTTTTCTGGAGGCCACGTGAACACCTCATCCTCCACTTTGACTGGGTGCTGAGTCCCTTCCCATGGTTTTCAGTGTGACTTTACAGCCTGATCCTCAGTTGGAGTCCCTCAGCCCACTTGGGAACCCTGTAACCTTCATCACAGAGGATCCTTGTGCAGATCCTTGTTTTAATCTGGCGGGTATGGTGCCACGAGGCTCTGCCATCCTCTGCAGCTACCATAGTGGTGTTCCTACTGACCTTCAAGAACAAGAGTCCAGCTCAACAGCTTACTATGAGCCAAAAGAATGTGGTTGATTACTCATGTGCTGAATAATGTATCCTGGCACTTCAAGTGTGCTAGGACAGAGGGAATTTATTGGCCACTATAAGTAGCAGAAGCAGCCCAATGGGTATGCTTTTAACAAAGTGACTTGCATACTTTGCTTGTGTTTACTTATTCCTCTTCTCCTCCACTACTAACCATTAGGTTGTTGTTGTTGTCTACAGTGTATCCAGCACCCTCACCAATGCTGGTTGTTTGGGATTTGGGATTTGAGCAGACTCAGATCATTGGAGAACCCATGGCAGATCAGGCAGAGCCCAATCTCTCTACAACAAAGGCCAGTCCGTGACGAATGAAGAGCACCTTTGTTCACCAGATTCCTTTGATGTTGTTATTGTACTTCTTAAAAATAGTTGCTGTTTATATATAAATATGTATATAAATATATATTGGGGTGTGTGTGTGCATGTTCATTTGCACATTCAGTTCAGTTCTGGATCCTGGCAAATGCTTCCTTTTGGTGACCTGTCATAGTAGCAAGCTCCACAGGTTAGCTGAAGAGAAAATGGGTTCTCCTTAGTGCCCACTCCAGATTTCCAAGCGACCGGGGAAATTAAAACTTTGTGTTCCCTGTTATGTGTACTGTATTGAGAAAGAAATGTAACAATGAATTTCTGTTTCCAAGGAGTAGATAATTTCTTTATTTTGGAGTCTCCTAAATCAGAGGTGGGGGGGAAGGAGGGAGATACAGGGAGAGGGAAGGGTGGTTATATTATAGAAACAAATTTAACTCACACTTATAAAAGAGACTAACTTCAGCTACGCAGGTTAGAAATGTGAGTTATTTCTGAAGAAGAACCTGTTCAGGTGGCAGCAAACAGCATCCTGAAATGGGGTAGGAAGGGTAGCTTGGCAAAGCAGGCTTCCTTCCTCTGCTTTTCCTTCCCAGTCTCTGCCCTGTCCTGTTTCTGTTGCCCATCAGTCTCGAGCTTAATTCATATTTCCTATTGCTCCCATAGGTCCAGGTCCAGTTGTTGCTCCTTCCCACCCAACTGGGCAGCTGCAGTGATGGTCTTGGGCCACTGCTGCCCTGGCCCTGCTCTGCCTGCCCGTGGCCAGGTGCTGCACTGGTTCTGGCTGGGGCACCCCTCTCACCTGCCTCAGGTTTGAATTTGTGGCATAAACAACAACAGTGTAGCTTGTTTGTGTTCCAGTCTCCCTGCACTGTATAACAGGGATAAACCTTTCCCTGTACATGCAGGGCTCATGCCAGCACATAGGAGATGCTGTGGCTACTTTTGCACTTGGGATCTTTATCCCACACAGGGCCCAGGAAGCTGATCAGAGCCCTCTCCTTCCCATGGGATTGAGCAAAGATAGGCAATGCCGAGGGAGATTCTGCACTTTTGAGACAGCCACTTAGAAAGGCTTCAGAGTGGAGTTGTGGGGTATCCAACCTTTATTTTTGTGCTGACCTCCACATTTTCCTGCCTCCCTCTTTTTTACTCTAGTAGAGTCAGTTCCACAGCTTTGGCTACAGGAAGATTTTGAAAACTGTGGTTTGTCTCTTTCTCAAGAAACAAGGAGTCACATTGGCTGATTTGCCATCTCCTCTGCCTGGGAAATCAAAGTCTCAAGTCTCTTCAAAATAATATCCCCAAAGGCCATTTCTCTTCCCAGCCTCAGTTGTTGTTTCTGTTTATACTTGTTTTTGTTTAGCTGGCTATTGTTATTGTGGTTTGTCATTATTTCCAGCCCATTGGGGTGGATCACTAGACCAAAAAAAGGACATAGACCCCTCAGAGGGACCAGAGTCCCAGTCTCCCAGGTCAGTATCTGCACTGAGAGGATGCAGACTCATCATTCTCTTTTTCCAGTCCCATGAATCTGCCAGTCTTGGCTGCTTGAGGAGGATAAATGCAAATGCAGCGAGCTCTCACTGTGCCACTGAATAGTCCATGGCCTGCTGGGTGTCCTGGGAAGTTGTGGATGTGTGCTTTTGGCTATCTCAGGGCCAGGAGGAGACAGTACTGCATCTCCAGGCCACTGGAGCTCTATCCTTCTTCATAGTTTGCTCCATCAGAGAAGGGAACCATCACCAAATTCCTTCAAGCTTTGATGCTTTAAATGGCTATCTAGGAACAGAGACTAGACAGGAAAAAGAATAAAGGATGTATTTATTTGAAAGGCCTTCAGAGGTACATTCTGGGCTCCAGTGGATCCCAAAATGGATGACAGGTCACAAGTTCTTCACACTCTTATATCAGCATAAATTCACCAAGCAGAACCCAGCCAATGATGGAATTTCCCCAAGCTTTCCTCCCCCTCTCCAAGATGATGGTTTACAGTTCTTGGGCCTAGGACAGTCTGGGTGTCTTTGGAGATCAAGCTAGAGAGGCTTTGTTATGTCAATCTTAGCGTAAGAGAACAGCACTTAAAAAGCTACTTAAAACTTCAGAGTTACACTAGCAGTACAGATTTGAAAAATATAGAAGTTAAAACCTAAGGCATCAGCTCAGCAAAGAAAAACAGCAGCAGCTTTTGAGAAGCTTCATGCTGTGGACATGCAGAAAGTGAGCCAGAAGTGTGCCTTTGACATTAAGATCCCAAGAGGATTTAGGCAGGGCAGCACCTTGTTTCTGGATCCTGAAAGGATCCTGTCCTTAACAGCATGAAGCCTGAGGCTCTGCTACAAATCTACAAAAGCACAGCTCTAGGACCCCATAAAGAATTTTAAACTCATAAATTTATCAGAGTTTAAGCTGAGGGGTTAAACATTAGCAGTATGAATGTTTTCTGGATTGTGTGCTTACATTACACCCCACCTTAGGCGCTAAATCCCTTTTAGGTGGATCAGATGTTTTGCTTCTGTGAGAAGAAATTTACAGCTTCAGTAACTCACATGACTGGAACAGGCTTGAGAAATCTGTTTCTGCGGGCTGCGTTGGCACAGGAGACAGCTCTGAGGTCTGGATCTGTGGGAGCAGCCTTCTTCCTTGGTAGAGTTGGTGCAGAGCTGGCACCAGGTGAGCACTGCCACCACCTTGTAGGTGACTCTAGGAACCTTGTACACTTTGGGCTGGACTGGGCAAGCACCATCGCCGATTGAAATAATACACTGAAATAAGGTTTAATTTGAAAAATCGACTGTTCTTGAGTATGACAAAAAAGAAGACCTAAAGTCTGGGTGTATTTCTCTTGGGGATTTTTCACAACAAATTTTTGGATGTCAGTCTTTTAATCTGCAGTGTCTCCTGTGGTCGGATTCAGATTTGATCCTTTAAAAGATATTTATTTTCCAGTTTCATTTGAATTACAGTGAGATTTCTGCTGCAGAAGATGACAGAATTCTTGCCTGATTAACACCATTTCGTCTGCTGCCCATTATCAGTCAGTTAGAGCTTTACATGGTCCAGAACTTTCCCTTCCACCCATCTCTGATGAACCCCTTGAATGAAAACTCAAATTCATAAAGTGTGGGTAAGAAAAAGCAATAGAAATATGTTCAGATACACTTGAAGTTGAAATTGGTTTGGCTTGTTTTTGTTCTCTGTATTCTCATGTAAGTAATGAAATAACAGTAGTTTTCTTATACAAATATTTATACGTTATTACTAAATTTACCTGTGGTTTCCCCTCCACCCCAAAAAATTAATAAATCGCTGTTTTCCTAATACTGCATTTGGTGTTTCTCCTGTGCTTTTATCAGGCCAGAACTAAGAGTCATTCCCCCTTTGAAGAAGCTCAGACAAATGGGTAAGCCAGGCTCAATGTCCCCGGGGGAAAACTTACTTCATTTCTGAAACATTAACAACAGCAATCAAATGAAATGTGAGTATTTTCAGAGTACATTCTGTGCCTTAGGACATTTAAGCTAATTTCTTGAATAAAAGAACTTTTCAGTAACCTTAAAGAAGCGTGCCCTCAAAAGACAGTTCTGAATACCAGCTATTTCTGACATGTACCATCTGCAGACAAATTAGTCTCAGGGAACCCACATGTTTCTGTTTTATCATCTTTGGTAGATTTTTTTGTGTATTTATGTTATGTAGCTTGCATACAGTGGCTGGCAGATGATCCTTTATTTGCTTGTGTCTGGGATTGCTGTTTTGCGATGGTCCCTTAGAGACACCTTCTGCTGTTTCTTCTGCCTGTTGCTCACTTTGTCTCCGAAGTGGGGAACAGGCCACTCAAAAGAGGATGGCCATCTGACTTGTTTCTGAGCACGTATTCTTTCCATGCAAATACCACCAGCCGCTGCTGCCTTAAGGTGTGTGGGTTGGTGCACCTTACCATGCCTGGAGAAACATCTGGGACTGGCACATTTGCAGATAAAGCCAAATTAACTTGAACTGTATGCTATTTGCACAACTGTGGTTGGGGATGGTTTGGCTCATGCCTGACAGACACCTGATTTGAATTATTTTCCAGTGCTCAGTGTAAGTGCAGAAAGTTTCTATCTGCTCCATCTCAGCTTTTAATTCTTAATGCTATTGGAGAATTGGCAAAATAAACAAATGTTTTGGGGTTTTTCCCCCCCCCAAGTGTCTCATTCTTGCATTTAAGCCTGAACACCTGAAAAAAACTACCCTTAGCAATTAATGAAAACAAATGAATCTTACAGCTAAGGCAATGCATACAATCATCCTACAAGCAAATATATATATTTATGCCAGCAAGATGGATAAGCAGCTTTCTCCTTGAACCAGCATAGTTGTATAAGCCTCATTTGAGCAATCGGAGTGCATCCATACTCACAAATTAAACACGGTTGGGAGTGTTCCCTGGTGCTGAGGCCAGTGGAGATGGAAATAGTGCAGCCACATTCCCGACCTCCCCTCTCCTCCTAGCCCTGCACACAAGCCGCCTGTTGAGAGTGGCCCCAACCCATGCCAGCTGTTGGCCTGCACTTGGGAATTGTTTGGGAAAGTTGGCCCTGGCTCTGCTGTGCCAGGCGCTGTGCTAACAATTAAACAGCACAGACAATTGCCTTCCAGTGCCTGGGAACGTTCCCCAGCGCTGTCTCGTTTACCAGGATGGACATTAGCTTTGGAGTGCAAGCTTTGGCAGATTCAGCTTGGCTTCCCCCTGACTTTAAAAAGGAGGGAAGCAAACAAACAAAACCCCATGGCATTCAGGGGAGCAGTTCTGCTGCATGTGGTCCTTCTTAGAGCCTGAGTTTTATGCAAATGCACAGGCTCTATTGATTTGCTTCAAATTGCTCTGCATTGACAATAGAATAAAGACAAAAAACAGAAATTGCGCAGAAAATTGCCTCACTACAATGAAAAGGGAAAAGGCAGTTTAGTTTAGTTTAGTTTAGTTTAGTTTAGCTTAGTTTAGTTTAGTTTAGTTTAGTTTGGTTTGCTTTATTTTAGTGAGTGACAGAACATGAGGAATAAGTCTAGTTGCAGGGTTCAACAAGGAGGCTTTGCAGGGAAATATGTGGAAAGCAGGGGAGGAAATATTCAGAAATGTTCCTTTAAAAGAAAGAGACAGAGACAGAGAGGAGAGAAAAGAAGAGGTCTAATCCCTTTGAAGCTTGCAGTTTTATGAGAGCTTTGTCCTTGGGAACTGTGCAGCAAAGATGACTAGAGCCGCTTCAGGCTTTGCAAAATTACTACAAACATAAGGTAAGTGGCTTTATCATAAAATTGGAGTGGCCATTAAAACTTCAAAGGAGACGTATGACCTGAATTTTACCTGTCACAGTCTGGAGTATTTATTAGAGGAAGATTTGATGCCTTTCTTTAGTTAACAACCTGGTACTCACGTGAGGTCATGGGCCAGATTATAGTTTTCATTGGTGGTATGACAGATTAGATGTTAATATTTTATTGCTCCCGACCTTGGGAATCCATAAACCATTGGACAGGTGAGAGCTGAAGAAAATTCAACCGGGCTCCTTTAGGAATGAGAGCATATTTCTAATGCCTGAGTGTGGCCATAGTGGTAGCTATCCATTGACTAGCTCCCAACTTGGCTGATTTTGACAGGACACATACCTCAGAGGATGTTAGGGATCGTAGTGCTTGCTTTAGGAGCCTTGCCAAGCACTGACACAGCCCCTTTACTGAAAACCCTTGAAATTAGAATTCTCCAAAGGAGGGGTAGACTCAATAGTCAAAGTGGTAGTGAAACACACTGTGATAAAAGACACCTTTGTCCAGGAACATCCATGTGTTTTTCAAACCTTGGTCCTAAATCTGCCGCTGGATGGCTTTGCTTGAGCTGGAGGGTTTCAATATCTTGTCATCCTAGAGGCATGGGTGGCACCTTCCTTTCATTCTTGATGGGGCTACCAATTTGGTCACCTCTTCTACTGCCTTCATTCCTTCTCATTTTCAGCCTTCTCCTTTCCATACCTTGAAACTCTTCCCCTAGAGACAGATCTGCCTATGCCTTCCCACCCTCCATCCCAGTATATTCTGCTATTCTTCTGGCCACCTCCAATAAGTGCTTTTAACGTCTCTTTTAAATGAGCAATTGCCACACAGACCTTTGGCATCCCCGTCTGCTTGCATTGCACCCTAGCAGGCATTTGTGGGAATATTCTTGCCTGCAGCTGTGCTTGTAAAGGATCAGAATAGTTTTGCTAATATTTGCATTAGACTGACATGCCTATTGCCTTAAGAGAACATAGAAACAGCATTTTAACAGTACTCAGGTGGGATCCTCTGTAAAACTGTTAATCTGTACATTTCAAATTTAGTGAAGTAACTTCTGCAATGTCCTATCTGAGGATATAGAAGCATTATGAGCTACCTTGACTGAGGTCCACTTGAGAGCAGAACCTGCAGGTCTGGATTCTGAGACAAATACTAACCCTTGTAAATATCTGCAAATAATTTCCTAAGCAGAGATTTAAATTTGAGGTTCCAGTGGTCTCTAGGTGCCTAATCCTGGACAATTGTGAAATGGCCAGCTGGATAGTACTTCTGAAGGTACCTCTGTGATCAGCTTAAGAACTGTGGTCCTTTTGCTTACTAGGAGTAATGACGGTGGTAGCCAGTTTTGTATCAAAGGCTTATCACAGGACTAGTTTTCCAAGGACTGAGAGGTCCACAATATATTTTATATTACCCTCCTATTGAGGTGCCACCAGCATGGCTTCTCTGGTAGCCTAATCATGGCAGACAAGGAAGACTGCAAGAAGGGAAAATTGGATTTTTGTCAGCAAACCAATTTCTAAGCCAATGATTATTACGGTACACAGAAGTAAAACAGATGTATACAAGCTAGAAGTTATTATTTTAAATGCAAAATTGTCTACAGACAGCCCTATGACAGGACTGGCTCAGACCTCTTCCAACAGCGTGATTAAACTTGTAGATAAGGTTGCAATCTTTGAAATTACAATCTTTGAAAAAAACAAACTACAACAACAAAGGAAAATGACAAAACAAACCCAACCCAAACCAAAAGAAAAATCAGCAATCTGGAGGTGCAAGCCTGTTTCCCTAGCTGAAAACTAGACTGTGTCCAAGCTAGCCACTATTCAACACTGAAGTGACTGAGAACTTCAGCTCTCCTGAGTCTTCAACCAGGATGGCTTTATCTAGGCCTGTCTTTATCTAGTGTCTTCACCTCCTCTTTAGTGACCTAAAAACCATCACCTCATCTCCCTTGCTCTGAATCATCCTCTTTCCCTCATCTTCTCTTGTTATCTCCCAGTTCTAGAACCAGGTTATCCTGACCATTCATGGCCTGTCTTTTCCTTCTTCCTTTCTGCTCCCTTTTGGAGCTGTGGTCAGTCTGGAAGGTGGCATGGCTGGATGTCCACCCCAGCTGACGTCATCTCACCACCCTTCTACCACGAAGATAATTTCCTCTTTCAAGATTGCAAGAGAGAGACTTCTTCCTCGCCACAACAGGCTCATTGCATTCCCCCTGCTTTCTCCTACCACACCAGTACCCCAATCCCCTCACATGAGGAAAACCTGGGATTAAATTGTTCCACCACAGCTGAAAGGCACAGCAAAACTGGCCTAACTGGTTGGAGACCAGCCAAGTAGCAATACAGTGGATCATGTGTCATGTGTACTTATAGAAAAGAAATGTCACAGCACTCAAATAGGGAAGGAAGATTTGGTCCCAGGCCATGAGATGTAAAAAAGGTTTGTTGGAATTTTTGCCAATTGAAACTGATCATAAACTACTTATTGCCACTGCTAAAAGAGACCTGGCAAGCATCTGGCTGGGAAACCATTTTTTTTCCAGTTGCAAATACGAGCTGCAAACTGAATGCAATCCTGGGCAAGATTTATGAAGCAAATAGATTCTTTTGAGCACCTTGGGAAAAAACCGCTGCAGAATAAAGTCCAGAGGTGGGTTATTTATTTTGGAGTTTTATTGAAAAGGCTGTCTGAGACAAAATATGCAGCGTCATCTGTAAGAATGTAATCCCAAAAAAGGAGCTGTAACTTTCAGCGTAATGTTTCTGGGAAAGTCTATTTCCAGTTTCTATTATTAGTGTTAAAAGAAGCTCTTAAGACTAGTAGGATTTTGGTTTAAGCAGTCAGGAGAAAGAGCCTCAAATTGTTATAGGAAAGATGAGTGTTTTAAAGAATAACGTGAGTAGCAGGAAAGCAACCTAAGAAAGGTCTCAGAGACTGGCTTTAGGCAAACAGAGAAATCTGTAAAGGCTTGGCCTGTGCTTTGATAGGTAACAAAGAATTCAGTATTCAGTATTTCAGGCTAGGACTAGAAATAGGCTCCTAGACCCAAACAATCATAAAGGATGCAAAGGTATACATTCATTTAGCAAAAGAGATATACTTGCAAGTACCACAACCATACGGAGCATGTCAATTTTCTTTTTACTGGACAGGGTGCTTCATAGTCCAATTGTGTGTCACAAGTCAGGCAAGAATTAAGAAACAGGACTAAATGGGCAGTGAATAGTATCTGCAGTAGGCACCGGTTGCATGCAGCCTCTCTCCCCATGTCTGATTCCCTGCAGAGCTGGTACCAGCCCACTGTGAGGCCTTGCTACAACCCAGTCTGGTCGCACTACTGTAGCCTCTTGGCTTTGTCAGGCCACGTCCACTTGGTTTTTCCATGCCACTACACCATGTCCACTCCACTCCTATGCTTCCCTAGCCTTGCTTCCCATGCCCAAGGTTTTGCTTGAAGAGTCCTCCAGTTCCAACATTCCATCTTATTATCTTTTTGTATCCTGACCAGTCTTTCCTCATGCCCAAACTGCTCATTTTTATTAGTAAACCATGGTCACACAGTTGTCTTCCACTTTCTCAAGCTTCTTATCTGGACTTGCTCTCTGTGTTTCCACTGTTGGACCCAAGAGTGGGTCCAGTTCCTGTGTCTGGCTGTGTGGTTAGTCATGCCCCAGCTCCATGCTGAGATGGAAACCTGGACATGTGTGCTGGATGGGAGCTGCAGCACGTCTCAACAGGCTGAGCCGTTCAGATGACCAGGAAATGAGGGCCCCAAGATATGCTGCAGAGCAAGTAAGTACAGATGCAGGCACTGTTTCTCAGCTATCTGGCTCTTCAGTCCCAGGTCCCAGTCCAATTTTCCATACTCAGTCATCACTCCCATCTCCACACCCAGCCAGCACAGGTTTCTGTTCCCCGCTTTGGGACAAACTCTCAAAACTTACCCTCCCAGTGGATCCAATTCTGATCCTCTGGTCTGACTTTGATGTCTCACCCTTCAAATCACATCTCTGCTTCCTCTTCCTGCTGCCTTGTTTCTTGCCCTTGGTTCTTGAACATGATCCCTTCCCACTCCTAACCATTGCTAACAGCCACTAAGCCATGAAGAAAGCCTGCTCTGCTTCAGCCTAGCTGCTTTGTGGGGACACTCAGGGTGTGGTTCCACAGGGGTCAGTGCTTCCACATCTGGCCTGTAAAGGATCCATTAAAGGTCTGATGCCAAGTGCCTTGGACATAGGGTTGACCAGAGTGTGAGCAAAGACCTTGGTTTTTCATACACAGTGAGAGCAGAGCCCTGCATGGGAGATTTAGAAAGAGATACCTGCCCAGACTTGCTTGTCCTGCCTGGGACCATGTTTGTGCAGTGCGGTCACATGCAGGAACTTGTGAGAAATACAGAGTTCGGTGATGCTGAAACAATTCAGTTTGAGCAGGTTAAAACACCTGTTCAGATAAACCCTGATCAGGTGCAGACTTCAAATTTTTAAATGTATCAATGTCCTGAATTTGGGTAGATTTTCATAGGGGCGGGGAAAGGTGCAGAACTAGGTTTGCCATTACTGCTGGTCTTCTGAGGTCTGCCCACAAAACATGGGAGTCCGGGGCTGTTGGACAGAAAAGCTCAAGAATTGCTTTGCAGGCCAAAACACCAAAAATCATTTCAAACATAGCAGAGAAATAAAAAGAAAACCCTGCAGGAGATAGACACCTGTAAACTTTCGAGCTATATTGTTACATTTTGATAGATTGCATGCAATCTTACCTCAGCTGGGAAGTGCCCATGTTTGTACTCTAAAGGGCTCTAGATGGATGGAAGAAGACAGAAGGCAAAGAACAGGGTGTATAAAGTCCCGAGATCTCAAAAGAGCCATGCTCTGTGGGACTTGTACTGTCCTGCACTCCAACCTTTCGCTGTTGTAGGGGCAGACTCGAGCACCAGCTGTCTTCAATCACAGCCCCAGCTGTGCTCCTGGGAGAAGCTGGAGAAGGCAGCCTGAGTGCCCTCTGCCAGCCTTGTTCCTGAGCTGTCACTGGATCTGTGGTGGCAGCACAACTCACATCAATCCAAGAGCCTGTGTTGCCTATGCTTAGCATGTTCAGACAGTCTGTTACTGTGTGTTTTCATGAACCTAGGACACAAAGATTTTGCCTCTCAGTATAGGATCACTCTTTGGGACAGGATGCTCATGAGATCTTGCTTCCCATATCTCTAGAATATTTTAAAAGAGTTTTTTAGACATTGATCTTACCTGGTCATGGCCTTTAAGGGACAACTGGAGGCCAGAGCCCTCAGGATTGTAAAATCATAGAATGGTTTGAGTTGGAAAGTGTCTTCAAAATCATCTAGTTCCAACCGCCCCCCTGCCATGGGTAAGGTCACCTTCCCCAAGACTGTGTTGCTCAGGGCAGCTCCCAGCCTGGCCTTGAACACTTCCAGGGATGGAGCATTAGTAAGGTCACTGGAGTCTCAACACTTTACTCTGCCTTCTGAGGAGCAGTTACCATCCTGGGCTGTGGTGTCTCACACTGAGCTCTGCTGGGGTGCTGCCCAGGCAGCCGGAAACTAGTGTGCATCCCTGTTTGACCCCTTTATGGAATCATGACATATGCCCAGACACAGGAGCTCAGAGGGTCTCCACACATCCACCCCTCTCAGGGACCTCCCAAATGGCTGGTGTTTGCCGAGGGTCAGCTTCTGCCTCATTCCCTTGGTGCATTGTTCCTGTTCCCAGTTCCGTGTTTTCCCTTCCCCCAGCATACCTCTTCACTAGCTCCTTGCACTCAGTGTTCTTACACTTCATATTGTCTTGGTGGTTCCTTGTCTCCTTTGAGGCACACATGGAAGTTGACGGAGGTGTTGACGTCTCCCAGCTGACTGACACAAAACACCCTGAAACAGCCCAGGCCACATACCACATCCAAGTCAGCCTAAGCCTTACCACCATCTGTCATACTCCTTTGGCTAGTACAGCCAAGAAGAGCTGTGACTTTCAGGTAGACCTGTCATACCAAACTCAAGGAATTTTCAGCCTCTTTGTTCCACAGCTGTGTCAGGTTCTAGTCTAACTTGAATGGGAGAGGTATTCTTAAAACTGCTTTTGTTTACTTATTTTCACATGTGCATACCACAAAAATTAGATTATGGTTTGGATTTTGTCAGGGCTGTCTCCTGTGAAGACTGATTCTGTCTGTAGCAAGTATTTTCTGGAGGGTTTCTTCTATTAATTATATGCTGCCACCCACTTACTTCCTCAAGGCAGATTTTGCATCTGTGACTTCCCTATGAAGTTTCCTTCCTTTAAGGTAGTATGTCCCTAAGGTGAGCAGACCAACAGAGTAGAAAAGACTTTTACAATCCAGAGGTCAAATATTTCCCTTCTGCTACATAGAGGGATAGAAAGCGCAGAGACTTTGTGACAGAAAGCCTTAATTCATCCCGTGCTAATTCTGCAAGCAATTGCAAACTGAGGACACAGTGGAGAATCCAGCATTGCTGTGATCCTGCAGACCCACATACACTTGACATTTGTAAAAAAAGGAGAAGCATAAGATAAACACAAAACAGTAAGGAGATGATCATTTGGAAATTTGTTAACAAAATTTGGGAGTTTTTTACAGTTAAATGGCAGAATGGTTGAGGCATCTTGGTGTGTATGGAGACCCAGCCATTTGGGCTGGAAAGTCAGAGACTGGGGCCGACTAACAAAATAGCTGCATCATGTAAACATGACAGGCCAGCCACACGCAGAGATAAGTCTAATGTCACTGTAAGTGTTAAGTTTTGTGGTTGCAGCATCTCTCTACTGGTGTAGAGGACAGGACTCGACTCACAGAAGGACTTCCAGCATACTCTTTCTGTATGTCTTCATGGGAAAATCTGGGAACCCTGGAAACCCTGGAAACTATGATTCTGTGATAACTGGAGGGGAACATAACCTCTAATGAGTTTGTCACTGCTTTTTTATGACAAATTTGCTGATGCAGGAAGTTTTGGATGCATCCATCTCTCTCTCCTGCTTGGCAACCCTTGCTTGCCATAGCCCTGTGTTTTCTTTTATTTCTGTTTATTTTTCTGCCCCTGGGTTAATGAATATTTATTTATTTTGTTCAACATAGGGCCATTTCTGAGAGCAGTATCAGAGAGCCCATCTGCACAGGTATTCCTGGCCGATGGCAGGGATGCCTGGGAGAAGATGTAAGATGTGTGTCCTACCTCCTCTTCCTTTGTCTCACAAAGGGATGGAAGCAGCCTCTTTAATCTTGAGCAAGGGCTTTAAATGTGAAGTACTGAGTATAGAAGGATTTGCTTTCTGTGTGTCCTTTCCCAGCCAGTCCTGACTGGTATCCATGGTCTTACCTTCTCAGTGTGCCTGGAGCACTGCAGGTGAGCCATGGATGGCACGTGTTCATCCTGGGAAGGCTTTGCTGCCAAGATCCTCCTGTGTGAAGTTTGCTTCACACACTCCTGCCTGAGGCCTTCATCACCTTGGGTGCAAATATATTACTTACAGGTCTCTTGAGCATCTCATAGCTTCAGAACCACCTGAAAACCATCTTTCCCTTCTCCTTTTTGGGTACTCTGAGTGTAAAATGGAGTGAAAGCTCAGCCCTTTCACCCTTTGTAGGATGTTGATAGAAAAAACATAAATGTTTTTGCTTTTTATTTTCACTTTAGTTCTCTGTCCCTGCTCTCATCTGCCCTTTAGTTGTGTTGTAGGTTTGGTTTGGAGTAGTTGTGGTTTAATACTGGAGAAGGAAATGTTCTGCTTTGGCAAACTTTGCATGCAGAAAAAATCTCCTGCAACTTGGCTGTCATTTTTTGTTTTGTGACTTTATTTGCAAATGCAGCTCAAGGAATAGAAACTGCGTAGGGCACCTTTTCACAAATATATTGAACCAACCCTCCTTCGAGAGAGCTGGTTTTGAATTTTCCAAAACCAAGAACTTAGGAGCTCAGTTCCTTATTATTTTCTGGGTATATAAGTTGTGCTTCTTCCCATCTACTGGCTTCACATATTGTACCAAATCACACTGCCTGTTACCTAGAGTAATAAGGAGTGGAGAATAAAAAAATACTCAAAAAATGTGGGGTTTTGACCATTGATACAGGAGACCTCATGATGTTGGTAAAACTGGTAAAACCACAGTAAGCTATACCTCCAACAGCTGCCTTTATGTTTGTTTATTTTTGGTCCTTAGGTTGCACAGCTGGCTTTGGCTGATAGAAACACTCTTCCAAACAGCACAAATAAAGCTGTAAATCCCCGTGTGAGAATTTTAGCCTGACATCTACATACACACTTAAAAATGTTCACCCATTCAAAGTAATTTCAAATTTTTAATAGAAGGAAGTATGAGTATGCTTTAGTATAACTCACAGGTGTCCACTTTCTAAATCTACGTAGGTACCCTGATGCAAGTTATCATTGAACAAGATCTTTAGCTCTCCTAAGCACACTAACATGACAACTGCATTTGCTAAGAAAGCCCAACTGCTCCTTAAATAAAACTGAAAGGAAGCTGTGGCACCCCTGCCTAACAATAGCAAACAGAAAACAGTGAGAGAGCACTTGATGTTGAAAATCTAATTTTCGTCACCATGTATTTATCTGAGCTTAGTTCCCATTCTTGGCTGATAAGGAATAACTAATCATGATTTAAGCATTTCTTCAAACCTAGCAACCTGTTGAACAGCTTCTTAATGTGCCTATCAATCATTTGGAGATAAGGATAGTTTGCACTCATAATAGCTAGTTGTAAAAATAAACAGAAGTTACTATAACTAGTTCAATCAACAATGGGATCTTTGAGGTCAGAGTGGAAATAATCAAACAGTAAGTATGAATAGGCTGTAATTTTTCTGATTAACAAATGTTTTGCTTGTCATGTGATCTTGAGAGCTGCTCTTAGCTCTTTAGAGGACTAAAATACATTTCAGAATGTATGTATTTGCATTAGGGGGTTAAACAAATGTATGCACATACCAGTTATTTTCTAAAGCTATCTGTTCATGTCAAGCTTTTTTTTTTGCTTTTTAATTTTAAAAAGTATCTTTGTCCTAAAGTTAAATTCTCAACTGTTCACTCTACAAAGCATCTTGGATGAAAAACGGAAATCTAGTAACACGCTGAAAGTACCATGGAATGCAAACTATAAATTACTGACATACAAAATAAACATATTACTCACATCTCTCCAACACAGCTGAAAATATAACAGCCAACAGGAACATATTACATCTCAGCACCAGTTGTTGATCAAAATAACAGTGTCCATATATAGCTACTAGTTGTGTGAAAAGAGTCAACGAGCTGTGTCTGTATCTGTATATGCACCCAAATCAATGACATTCACAACCTGGAGGCTGACGGGACATTGATCATAGTTTTATGAATCCAAAATAGATGCTCTGATCACCTTCTGGAGGCACCTAACTTTGTCAAGCTTATATAAAGACCACAAGCCCCTCACTTTATTTTAAATTGCACCTGTGGTGCATACCTAAAATATAAATGTAGATGATGTGGATATAGCTTTCTTCTGTCCTCACATTGCCTGTACAAAAATATAGTCTTCCCCTCTACCCTTGGGTAATCATTGCAGTGAGTTTAGACAAAGGCAGATACCTCTATAGGTCACAGACTGTACTTGTATGTGCAGACAACCTGGAAATGTGTCCTCTTAAAAGATACGAATCATGGAATCACTCAGACAGGAAGAGACCTCGGCAGGTCTCTCATCCTATCTCCTGCCCAAGGCAGGGTATGACACAAACCCAGACCAAGGGCTTTAATCAGATTATGTCTTGAAAACTTCCAAAGAGCTGTTATTTTCATAGTGATTTTTTTTTTTTTTTTTTATTTATAGCCATTTGGTCTCTCCCCCCTTTTCAACTTAAGGCCTCTGTGAAGGACCTGCCTCCATCTCCTTGCTGTAGGTGGTGGGAGCTGCTGCTGAGTGCCCGAGCAGCTGCCTCGTCTCCAGGCTGAACAAGCTCTGCTCCCTCACCCTCTCCTCACCATACAAGTGCTCCAAGTGGAATTAAATTACTGATAAAAATACCTGTGTTGTTGAGATACCACAGCATATCTGCTCTATCAGTTTGTTACTTCTAACCTTATTCATTCAATCATGAGAGCAGTGACAGACAGCACTTGACAACTCTCTAGGATCCTACACAGTAAATTTATGTCAGCCTTTTCTAGATGACAAAGTTTGGCCTTATTTTGCAAGGCAAGGAGCACTCAAAACTTCCGTATGTCTAACACCTCCCAACAACCAGCCTTGTTTAATACAGCAAGGGTGTTGGCAATTTGGTTATTTTGGTATTCAAAAGGAAAAACCAGTCAGGAGGGAAGAAACTACAAAGGATCATTCTAAAGGAAAATTTGCTTAGAGACCACGGAAAGGATTAGATTCACTGATGCCTAAGAGGAAAAGGCAGGACTTCAAATAACATGGAGTTATTCTTAAAAAGCCCACCTTTCTGGAACATCTGATGATGTGGAACTCACTCACTTTACCATACAAGATCTGAATCGGTTTTGTTTAAGGAGAAAAGTGGTTCTAAATGAGATGCTGTTACTACTTATCCATCAGTTACTTTGATCTCTTTTGAGTCATCTCTTTTAATTTGAACACAACATAAGAATACAGCAATAGCAGCCTCTTCAGGACTTGATTAAAGAAAACAGAATATAACAAAGAGATGAGCAAATCTCCAGCATTGCAGACAGTTTAGCTGGGAGGTGTCTTTTCAAAGAAAGATTCAGTTTGCATTTAGGGGTCTTGGGTGGAGAATCCTCTTGACCCCTTTGTAGATTGTTCCACTGGTGTGTCTATTCTCTGAACACTGGGGCTAGTGCAATTGTGTTTGTTGAACGGGTCCAAACCAGGTATTTAGGTAAATTTTTGAAGTTATTGTTGGAGTGTATGGATGTCTGATTTAACCCCAAGTCTATCACTGTACACTTTGGTTTTGTTTCATAAACTTAATAAGACCTATAAGTAAATTGAGTGGGAAATAATTGAAAACTCTACTGAGGACATCCATATATATATACCATTGGCTTCAAATAATGAGACCTTTGGAGACCATGCTAAATTTTATATAAAAGTCACTCAGGTCCCCAGTAACAGAATTCTAAAAAATGTCTTCTCTCAAGTAAATGGGATAATGAGAAATCCTGCATTATTCTGAGTTGATAAAACTTCATTTTTATTTGTTTCTGAGACTGAAGTAAGGGCTTATTTGTGGTGCCAGCAATGGCTGCAGAGCAACAGTTCTTATTTTAGTGTAACACACAACCATCCATGATGTTTGTAATCATATCAATTGCAAGTTTAAAAGTTTAAAGCTTTCCCATAAATGCTGGTCATGAGGAAATGGATTAAAGAAATAAAATATAGAACTAGTTGAACTTGTATCTATTTTAAACAGTGAGGATTATATCTGACAAAGCCTTTTGTTTTAAAGCAGCCATCTCAACATCAGCTAGAACAGATTAGGTTACTTAAAGGGCCACTGACAACTCCAGAGACACTAACCTTTAAGACAGGACACTTCAGCACCTGAACTGCGTGCTGGATACCACCTGCTGCTTTTGTTCATCCCTTGCTCTCATCCCATTGCCTTTACAAGTCTGTGGTTAAATCAGAGAAGACATGGAATATGAAGGAGGAAGGAGTTCCCTTCTTGCCATTTCCACCCTGGTTAGTGAGTTCCCCATTGAACACAGTGTGGCAGCCTGGGGAGGGATGCTGTGCAGCCCAGACCTGTGCTACTGGGGAGCCACACAGCTGGGGCACGGAGACCTTCTGCATCCCTGAAAACACGGGGGAACAATTAAAAAATCAAGCTACAGTTAAACTAACATTTAAAAAAATTATTTTGATGGGGAAAAAGTGGGTGGTTTTGAAATCATTGTCTAAGCAAAGGCCACAAAACAGAGACTATCAGTCAATGAATGAGATTATGCAATCTGGAGGGTTATTTCCCCTTTCAGACATCTCCTCCTAAGAGAGCCCCTCAGTGATGTAGCCTGTACCTACGCAAGATGAGGGCTTGAATCAGGTGTGTGAACTTATGTGTTTGATGAGCATTTTGTGTTTGGCGACATTAGATTTCTCAGGGCAGACAGGGCAATTGCATGAGGCTGGCTGGGCAGATGCTTTGGAAGCCACGTGAGATAGTCTGGAAGTAGTCTTGTGTGAAGTGCAAAGACCAGAGTCCAGGCAACTGAACTGAGGCCTAAATGATAGTCTGAAGGGGCAAGATTCAGCTCCAAGTTGTAGACACCTATACTTAGGTCTCATTGCAAGCACAACATGGGAGGCAACTGCCTGAGAAACCAGCAGGGTCAGTGGAGTTTTAGTCAACACAGTTAGTGGAGTCCAGAGCTATGTGGTAGGTCTTCCAACATCATAGATAGGTCATTCTTACTATGAGCTGAATAGCTTTCTGAACCCCAGCCAATGGACTGTATACTTCAGTTTTTGTAGATGAGTGGTTATACAGTTTTGAATGAACTGCCTGGGATGACACTGAATATGAGGGGGAAAAATCGTAAAAAGACAAGACTTATCTACAATTATATATGCAGGGCAAATCTGCATAGCAAAAATCTGAGGCAATATGAGCAAATCTGAGGAAATCTCTGTTTTTTAATGACATAAAATCAAACTATTAATTTCATGTTTTGTGAAATGTAGATGACACTTGAACAAAGTATCTCCTTTTTTTCTTTTTAACTAAAATGTAGTTACTCATAGTAAGGACCCATTCAGTGTCCAAGTCCTACACAGCAGTTGGGAGTCCCATCCCCTTGTTTCCCTCCACAGGACTCTCCATGTCGTGCATCCAGCTCAAGTTCTCACGGCTGGACAGCAGCACCGATTTATTGGAGAGGGAAAGAAATGTCCAAGTCCTGGTCTTCTTCTTCCTTGATGGTTGCCAAAGTTCTCTGTGGAACAGAAAGACACATCTTTATGTTGATCCCTTTCCTTGTATGAAGGGAAATAGTTGGTTTTGCCAAGTAATGGATTGGTCCAGCAGCTGAAATCAAATAAAACAATAAAAGCCTTTAACTTCCGTCTTCAGAATGTTGGGCCTTACTTACTGATACTTTCCCCCTTGGTGAAAGTCAGTCTTCCTATGCAGGAGGCAATGCAGTTAATAGAATTTTTTTTTTGGTAAGAGGATTCATCTTTATCCTTGGAAAAGAAAGAAAATAGGAAAGCTTCCAAACCATATTATTATTTAATGTAGACTTCTGGGTTTTCTTCTTTGCCAAATCCATCAAGACAAAAAGGAACCAAATAGACTCTTTCAGCTTATTTGTGTCTTGTGGTCTCATCCAAGAATGCTTGGGTTGTATCCCTAGCATCTGGATTTCCAGATTTCTTCCTGTTCGAGGTTTGCCACAGTGTCACTTTTGCTTGGCTGCCTTCTATCCAATGCCTTCAGACAGTTGTGGCAGAGGTGTTGTCAAGGTTAACTGTCAGACTATGATTCCCAGTCAAAACCAGAAGAAACAACTAACCAGTGAATTTATGAAAAGACAAAATGCAGTTTATTTAAATTATTCAGATGAAGAGTGTATCTGCAGGGCACAGCTATCCAGAACATGTCAACAGCCAAGTTTTCCTATGATTTCAAGCACTAGAAAACTGATGTGTAGTCTTTTACGTCTCAGTACTTGATGAAGATGTGTCTGAACCATTTTCAGAAATAAGCACAAGAAATACTCCACCTTGACCAATTTAATGTTTTAATTTTACTTTAAGGACTAGGAGTTCATAGTCTTATACAGTATTGTGTTGCTATGGTGACAGGCTCCTTAAAATATCTATAAAATATGAAATTGATCGTCTGATTACAATAAGATGTAAGTTTGTCTTTTACAAGCCATGAAACACAAACTAACATCCTCTGCTATCTTATTACTTTTTCTAAGTTTTGTGGTTGCACATAGTGGTAGCAAAAGGGCTTGTGCTGTTACCTAGATACTAAACAAATTCAGTGTTAAAAAGATTATACATAAAATTTTATATGTAGATTTGACAGGAATAAAGGCATATTTTAGAAAAACTCAGGCCCTCTGTGTGTCAGAAAAGGGTACTAAAAATTTTATCCCACATGAAGAAAACGGGAGATGCTCAAGAAGTACCCAAGAGTTTCCTGATTTTTTAAAGTAGTGCTGACTACTTTAAGAATAAAGTGTGCATGTGTATATACCTGCAAAGACACTAAGGTCTCTCAATGACACCATTGTTTCCATACACTCTGGTCGTATTGGTCCTGAGGAGCAGAGACACCCAGTCCCCCACACCTGCATGACCAGGGAAAGAGCTTGTCTAGTGTCTTAGTTTGAAAGACAGGTCTGCTAAGGAAGGCAGAAACCTCCCTTGGAATAGAAAATGCAACCCCCTCCCCTCCGAATTATTATAATTTTGAAATCAAGGGCTTTCAAGCAGAGATATGGGAAATGGGAATAACAGTTCTTTACTAATGATTATATAAACACATATATAAAGCAAGGCAAACAAACAGCAGTAACCCTGGTGGTGATACCAAACAGAGCAGAGTCCGGTGCAGCCTCTCTGGGCTGTCAGGCAGCGATGTTCCCCCGCGGCTGCAGGGGGCGCTCCGGAGCGAGCTCGGCCCTCAGGAAATGGCGGCGGCAGAGAGTAAACTCACAAACCCCCTGGGGCAGAGGGGAAGGACTCTCGGGGACAGGAGGCTGGAGCAGGAGAGATGGATCCAAATCCCGGGCTGTAGATGAGATGTATCCAACTCCGGAGCTGCAGCGGGGTCTCAGGAGG
>VZTN01019858.1:697-49781 GCA_013400515.1 Erpornis zantholeuca | reverse complement strand
AAAAAAAAAAAGAAAGAATGGGGAGCTTCTCAAACTCCAACATCTAGGCAGCTGATTGCTCAGGAGGCTGTGGCATATCTGCAAGTGGGGCCAGCCAGTACCCTGCTCGAGGAGACTGATGAGAGTATGGGTGTCACATCAGCAGAAGCATCTAGTGATAGATTGGCTTTTCTGGAGTAACGGCATGCGACAGGTTGTGGCTGCTCTTCTCCACAATTCTTCTCTTGCTTTGTTGTATACAGCTGCAGGTTCTCTATTAATAAACACCCTGTTTTGACAAAATGTCTCAGCAGAAATCAACGACTTGGGACCTGTGTATGAATCCACGTATCTTTCTTTTGATAAAATCACTTTTGGAAACAATTTGCTCTCCGGCTTTAACTGAAGATATATCAAGAATCTCACGGCAGCCCACACAGTTCAGTGAAATGAACTGTGTTAGAACCAACCTGACTATTATCCTGGCTTCCCCTAGTCTTATTTAGATAAGAAGAGATGTGAAAAATGTGCAAAATGTATGAAACAAGACCAAAAGATAGAGTCAAACATCTGCCTTTATGCTAAATCTCCCCACTTTTCAATTTAAATTAATATTTCCAAAATACATTTCTGAATACATTTCTTATTTAAAGTAAAGAAAAATCCCCTGTATGGATAGGCTTCAAAACTCCCTAATTAGACTCCCTGAGTCTTGTTATAGTCTGTCAGATAATTGTTTGATCTTCCACTCTTTTAAGTCAACGTCAAAACTCTTACTGAGTTTAATGGGTTTAGAACTCAGACTGAAGTAGGGAATTTTAAAAATACAGACTCTTGGCACCAGGTACCATAACATTTTTGAAGGTGTATAATGTTAAAAAGGTTTTTTAGCAAGCAGCAGAATTAATTTCTTTGAAGTTTTACAGCCTATTGGGCATATGAAAGTACAACAAGCACACAGGATGTTTACCCATTGAATACTCTTGGAAAGTTTTAAATTATGAAAATTCCAAATGCACTAAATGATGGATGAAACCCTCGTTTGCTTTCATGGTTCTAAATATCCAGATTTTTCACAAAAACTAGTTCGCAGTTCCCTCCTGAGTACAGAGCTGCATCTGTGTTATGGTGACAGCTCCATTCTTGATCCCTTCTCTGAATTCAGGCTTCAGTTCTTTATTGTTTTGAGAAGTTATTTTTCAAAGTGCAACTGTCTGAGTGGATTTTGAAGATTAACTTTCAGCAGAAGTAGGCAAGAACTGCCTTTGCATTGGTATCTTACCATAGCAGTGGATGACTTTTTCACTTACCAGACATGAAATCAAATTTACAGACAGAACCTGCAAGGGATTTTGTGTCCTTGCAGTTGCCTCCTTGGTAGCCCATGACAGCCTACAAAAGTAGGTGTCTGTTGTACTCTGTGAGTCTGTCTGCTTTAGCTACTGGCAGTGTGGTGCAGGGACATGCCTTAGGTTTTAACTTCTATATTTTTTCAAATCCTGTACTGCCTAGTGTAACTAGTGAAGTTTCCTACAGCTCGTTGGCTGCCGCTCTCTTATGCTAAGACAGACATAGCAAAGCGTCTCTGGCTTGCTCTGCAAGGACACCCAGACTGTCCTAGGCCCAAAAGTGTAAACCTTCATCTTGGGGAGGGGGGGATAAGCTTGGAGAAATTACATCACTAGCTAAAGTTTTATGCTGATATGCAAATGGGCCAAACCTATAAAGGTGTGAAGAACTTGTGACCTGTCATCCATCTTGGGATCCACTGAGGCAGGAGCCTCTGGACCCCCTGGGTGTACCTTCGAAGGCCTTTCAAATAAATACCTACCTTTGTTCCCTTATTACTGTCTAATTTCTGGTTTTAGGTAAACATTTAAGGCATTAAGGGTACCTTCAAAAGGGGGAAAGTATGTTTTCCCTGTGTCCTGCAGAAGGATTCTGCCAGCAACCTCCAGAGAGTCGGGGAGGGGGGGCTATGCAGAAAGATACTTTGCATTGCGTTGCCTGCTGGGTACAGATGGCCACAGAACCAAGGTGGTTCACATCAAATCAAACACTGCTCCTCCTTTCTCTTGTACCTCACCAGCTAGTAATATGAATGCCCACCATGTGGTAACTCACTTGAGAAATACGGCGTGTGGCTGGTCTATCTCTCTGCTGAAATTTATCTCTTTAGATCTCTGGGGCAAAGATCTTATCCCCCTCTATGGTGAAAATCCTGCGGGGTTCTCAGTTGAGCAACTTCAGTTCTCATTTAATTCTCTCACAAATAACACATCTTACCGGACCAAGATGTTGACACTTGCCATGAGGAGATCCCAAGTCAAAAAATATGGGCAGATCCAGCACAATATTCACCAACACACCAAAGTATAAATAATGCATTAAATGGATTGCAGAATCATGTACTTTATCTGAATTTATTCCTAGAGTAGAGTGTTAGGTAATATTACAGTCAGGATACTGTAGTGACTTGTATGTTGAAACCTTGTGCAAATTATTAAAGAAAGCTTAAAATTGCATTGAGAAAAATTAGACTTTCTTAGTTGCCAGGAAAACAGTTTTAATGGAAGGTGTGTCTTTAAAAAAAGGAATCTGAACTGGAATCCTTGGATGTGGAACGGCAGCTCATCAAACTTGCAAGCAGGAATGAGGGACATGGTCAAGGCTTGGTGGTGAGACTATGCTGGCTTGTGTTGGAAATTGTGTCCGGGAATCTAAGCCCTGTACTGCTGAAATCACTAAGATAACTAATCTTAGTTTTTGGGTTGTTTTGATGGGTTTGTCCTGAGAAAAAAGAAGGCAAATAAAATCTCTTTTGCTAAAAATGTTGTATGCCAGACTTCAACCTGGGACAGATTTGCCTGGTCAGAGGGAAGCCACAGCGCATGCCCCCTGATAATGTAAGTATCAAACTGCATGACAGACCCTTCCTTGGAGAGGGCAGAATCAGAAGGCATGCATTGTGTGGAGTAGGAGGATAGCTAGGATGTCTACGTGGCACAAAGCATTGCTTTGCAAAGCTACCTCTAAACGAGTCGGAAATAGTCTATCTTCATGCAGTTTTCTCCTCAGGCTAGTGAACTCTGCCTCTTGGCAGGGCTAGTTAACCCATGTGAAGTGCTCTGCTAATACAGCTAAATTGTGTTCGTTACCCACATTACAAGGTTTCAGGTCAGGTTGGCTATCTCTGCATTCAACTGCAGCTTGGCAGTGCCAAGTGCGTCAAAATCCCTGCAAATGTGAGTCTCTGAGCTTGGCTCTACCCATCCTCCTCAGAGCAAGTTCTTATTGCAGGCAGTGGGAACATAGCCCAAGGAGCCCATGACGGGGCCTTTAAACATTCAAGACCAATATTTTGAATAATTGACTCTCTAGTTTGCCTCAGGATATTATGATACTTTTCAAAGGCTGGTTCCAATATAGCAATAAGCCACAACAACGTGTGTGTTAGTATGAAATCGGTGCATGCCTCCAGTGCATTGGCATGGAGCCTTTACCACCCAAGAAGTATTCCCAAAGTGATCCAAAGCCTACTGAAATCTGTGGAAAACTTTCTATTGACTTCAGTTAACTTAGGTTTCCATTGACTTCAGTGGGCTTTGGATCAGTCCCAGAGATTCCCATGCCTCATATGAGGACTGTTTACATGAAATAATCATTAGCTAAAATATACAAACAATTCTTGGAACAAGGAGCAGCACCTAGGACTCTTCTCCTTTCTGATGGATAAAGAGTCATATCCTTTCTTGCTTTCTTTCTCTCTGGGTCTCAGTGTTTGTTTTTGCTGCAGTCTGGCAACTTCAACACAGTGGTGGCTGGAGCACTCCCTGGGGACTTGGAAGCTGAACCACTCCAGATGGGAAACTACCATAGGCTTCATATCTCTTCCGTATTCTTCAGGAACGCCCTAACTGCTAAGTTGTTGTATACAAAGCAGTTGTTGTCAGCTCTTCCATTGTCTAGGTTTTACAAAATGTGGTATGAACCACTCTTTTGTCTATCTAGGTCTTTTAAGTTAGTGCCTTTGGCAGTCACATCTGGGTACTTAGTTTTGCTTATCCTCCTGTTGAAGAAAAATAGAGATGGAAATCTCCAAATAAAAGCTCCCAGATGCAGAGTTATCAGGAGGACTTATTCAGGTATTACTCTGGCACCAACTTTTTTTTTTTTTTATATTGTGGAATGAGAGCTTCTTGATGAGTAATCTTTGATAATTGGTTCTGCAAAGATTGTAGAGGTAATGATAAGATCTGAGGTTATAGGAATGTCCTAGCTCTTTGGTGATCGTACGAGTGGTATTTCCACAGCCAGATTAGTTAAAATATACCAGTAGAGAAGGAATTTTAATGCTCACAATTCTTTAATCAGTATCCTCCCAGAATAATAAATTAATACATTTATTTCTGAGATAAAGAGGAAAGATTTTTTCAAATCATTTAATCTACAGGCATATTGATTAATGTATTAATGGAGAAGCAATAGCATTTAGGTAATGTGTTGTTAACAATGAATGTGCTGTTAATAATAGCTAATGTATACTGTTTAGTTAAATGCACACTCATTAATCAAAACAGAGCAAGCCACGACAGTGCTAAGTATTGCTTTATCAGTGTATTGTCAGCTTGGACAGTGCTGTTAATTATAGGCCAGATGCCGATAATCTTGCTCAGCTCACGGAGTTACTTGTTCCATCAATAGCCTCAGGGGATATTTCTACATTCATTCTGAGATGCTCCCTGAGGCTGCTCTCAAGACCACATGCACTGAGTCTGCTTCTCCACCAGTAAATTAAATGGTGCTAGGGCACTGGAACTTAAGTCATCAGGGCAGTTGCTGACATGATTTTGGCCTGGGCCACCAAGAACTTCCCGGAACAATTCCCTGGCACAACTGGGGACTCAGCAGAGGCCAGAGACTGTTCCCTGGTGGCCATATGAGTCTGGCCACCCGGGTTTGGGAAGTAAGAGAATTTAATACTAATGGCATGGTACACTGTGAGTTGGCCAGTTTTGATGCTGGAGAATGGTCCCATGCAAGTGTCATTCATTAGTGTAAGTACAGCTGGGCTGCACAAAGAGCAAAATCTGCGAAATCAATCTTCGCAGAGTCCCAGAGACTCACGCTCAGTTCACAGTCCTGTGGTGCACCCCCCGGGCCCCCATCCCGAAGACAGCTTCCCTAGGAGCACCAGTACAAGCAGGAACAGGGGGCATCAAGGGCAACTCTCTTACCTAGACACAGGGGCATCCCTGTGTGTTCAAGTAGGTGCTTCCGCAGTGCTACAGGTACTGCTACTTGCATGCGAGTGCTTTTCCTTTTTTTTTTGTTGCAAACAATGGATTATAGAAGTTCAGGTACTTGAAACACCCATGGAGGCCCTTCAAATAAGAACACAGGTGCATCTGTGGCACCCTCTTGTAGTTAACATGGATATTGACTGCTAGTCCAGTCTGGTGTGTTTAGTGTGCTCACTCATCTGTGAAAAGTCATTTGTGACCGTAGTGTTCTGCAAAACTGAGCCTGAGGTAACCAAACCAAATATTGTCTCTTACTTCAAGCCATAGATACATATATACAGATATATTGCTTACTTGTAGCAATTGTTGATAGAGCAAGTTCTGATGCTGCTGTTAAATTGCGCTGAGTCATTAATCAGTGGCCCTACTTTATTGTTTTTTGACATAACTTTCTACAGGTTGAAGAAGTTTACCTTTATAAGAAGCAGAAAGTTGACAGATATAGTAGATAATTCTGTAATGCCTGTTTAGAAATGATTAATGCTAAACTTTTGAACAGGTCTGCCTTGAAAAGGAAATGTCACCTGTTCAAATGCAGCTTTGTATGTTCTCCTGTGGTAATGTATTCAGTGCTTATCAACATGCTGATCTATTGCTAGTTTCAGGGAGTAAATGTGAGTTTCAGCAAGTGAAGCCTGATCCTGCAGGTGCATGTTTAGGCAAAACTACCATTAATTTTAATGAGAGTTTGTCTTATTCAAAAGTGCCCGATGAAGCCAGCGAGTGGGTAATGAAATATGTGAACACAAGGGTGGGTTTTTGTTGCTCAAAATACATTGATGTGCCTTTGAGACTTCCACTCCAAAGTGTTTGGACTTCGCTTGAATTTTTCATGCAAAACCAGTCATTGGAACATTTTTATGTTTTATTAAATTCTCATTTTATTTCACTCCCTTCCGGCTGCTTAATAAAGAGTTTCCAGCTGTTTGTAGTTCCACTTGGTAGATAAAGTAGACCCTTATTTTGCAAAGCACTCAGGAACATTTATAACTTCAAGTGTGTGAGTGGTGTGCTCTGAACATGATTAACTATCAGTGGGCTTGAAAATAGTGACTAAAAATACAGATGCAGGGCAATGGGATTTTTAAAGGTGCTTAAACATGTTCATCACTTGTTCTGTAATAATTTCTTTAGTACTACATGTAGTGATTTGAGAATAACAATTGCAGAGCCCCCTTGTACAATAAAGTATTTCAACAAATTGCAATTTCTGTGTTATGGAGAATTAGGAAAAACAGGTTAAATTTAATAGGAATGCAAGAAATAAAGACAGAGCAAATGGTTGCAATACATGAATGTCATTTCCTCTCTAGAGTTATGTCTACAGGTTTGTTACCACACCACCTCTCAGATACACTAAGATCCCACTCTTTCTAGTACTAAGCAAAATAAGAACTCTTATGATCTATTACATTGTTTGAAGAACTCCAACTCTTTATTCTCTTCATGATTTGCCTATGAGCTGTTCACGTTTTCCATGAATTTGTCCATTGTTTGGATTTGTATGAAATTTATTTTCTGGGAAAAGCCTATTAATTAACTAACCAAGGAACCAAAGATTGGGGCCAAAGGGCCAGATTTTCAAGCACTCACTAGGGAGAGTTCTGTTTATACATATTTCATGGGAGGGGTTATAATTTCAAAAATAATTGTGGTGGCTTGGAATCTGTAAATGCTTTGGGTGGATATTGTTACATACTAAGTTTTTGAAGTAACTAGCATTCAAAAGACATTCTTTTTCAGTTAACTATTCAGTATTTGAGCTTCTCCTTAGAAAGTAGTTTGACAAATACCAACACCATGGAAACTGTAATATTTATGTACTGATCGAATGCAAATAGAACATTTCCCCAACCACTTATCTTTGTACAGGGTAGACAGTTCCTCATTCCAGATCTGTCCCTCTGTCTGTCTGTCTGTCTGTCTATCTATCCATGCATGTTAACCTTCCCATATTCAATTCTTAATGCATATTACGAAAATTGTCCCAATAAAATTTTTGTTCTACATGTTTTGTCATTGAACTGTTTGTATATATATAAGGCATTGATAATCCACTTGATCCTTCAGGTTTGTCACAGCTGAAACCACAATTCAGTATGTCTCCTTTTCTCTGCTGTAAAGCTGCCTGCAGACCTTATAGGGCCAGTGGATGAAAGAGGCACTGTCCTTTGTTACCTCCCATGTCACTGTGCAGAGAAAATTCAGCAGAAAATGGAAGGCTTGTGGGAGAATTTTTTTTTTGTTACTTTCTGCCTTGCCATGTGCCCTACTGCACTAATACAGGAAGACACCACTCTTCTCAGCTGCAAGGATGCACTCTCCACCTGGCTTTTCGTATCATCATTGTCCCTCATGTGATAAAACAGCACCACTGCCATTGTTGGAGACTTTCCACTGCTCTTCTGCAAAAGCCCACAGGACTTCCAGGGTATGCAAGTGACAGTGTGGTTGACCTCCCGTCCCCATGTAACACTGAGTGGAGCTGCATACCCTGTCTGAAAAATAGAAATCATTATGCAATCACAAATCACTAACTGGTCATGCACCACACACAAGCATAAATTATTATCAAATTTAAATTTTTTATCAGGTTTAAATGTACTGCCTTTCACTGCACAGAGAAATAAAAGAGCATTTTCAAAGAATCCCCCAAAAATTCTTTTAATGCATGAATTGCCAGGTCCTGAAATGTCATTCCTGACACTGATTAAAGTAAAAACTACAAAATAGTGGTTGTTTCATGACAACCTCTCTAATGATGTCCAAGTTTTTTGTTTCCTTGCTTGTTCTGTGTACCAATAAGGACGTAGTGTAAACAGAAACATGAGCTTTCATTACCTTGTATTCAAGCTGCTGCAATAAAAACTGCTAATGGAAGAGGAGGAAAGAAGAGAGAAAAGATCAAATGCCCTAAAAGATATTTACACAACATAAGAGTTTTTGGCCAGGAGATACTATTCTGAGGTTACATACAGGGAGTGAAGAAAGAAACTGCACTTTCAAGAAAGCTTTGTGACAAGAATAGGTGGGAAAATAATTATGTTGCATGACTAACCTTCTCTTTGTACAGACACATTATATGGCATATGCCAAAGCAAGCAGTTTATAAATGAAGCATAAGTTTTTACTCATTTGCTGTCTGATCAGAAGTATTTATAAATGCCTGTAGTATGAGTGTGTTTAGTGTACGTTTTCTTTTTTTAACATGCAAAGTTTGTTAAGTCACTGATAGAAAAGTTCAGGCACTTATTTTAAAAATCGTTTTACTTTAGAATTTTGTTTAGAATGTAAGGATAACTTCATGTTTCAGCATGAAAATAATACCATAATTTGCCGTTTTCCTTCTGGGAGTGGATAACCAACCTACTAAGGGGTGGGGAGAGGGCAGATAAATATTTGGTGTGAATTTTCTGACACTGTATTTCATGATGCTGTGAGCAAGGTAAGGAAGAGCAGCCTATGGGAAATAATTGGGCAGAAGGACAGCCTGAAACACCTCTCTTCAAGAGTAAGCAGTCACTGCAAAATTGTGAAGTCCTTGAGTAGGGTCCTTGCAGACTTTTATCTTCATCCCAGCCTTAATCTGGCTTTTCATGAAGGGTCTAGACAGCGGGCTAGAGAGCAAACACACACACACACACACACAACCCCTCTCACATTTAATTAGCAGATGGCACCGATAGGATGATGCTCCAAGCACGCTGGAGATCTTCACAGATCAAAAGGGCAAAGTGGGGGAATGGCCTGAAATTCACAGAAAGAAATTAAGCAGGGGGAAGTGCAGAGAACTGCACTTTAGAAGGGAAAATCAAACACACACATAAAATAGAGAATAATGAGAGTTACGGCAGCACAAGAGGAAAGGATTACTATGAAGCACAAGCCAAGTCAGCAGTTTGAGGCTGTTGTGAACATGAAAATTCAGCATGATGTGATCAAGAACATCATCTGTAAGAGATGGGAAGTGACTGCTTAGCTCTGTTTGGCATTGATGAAACCTCAGCTGGAAGATTCTGTCCGCTTTTGAGTGCTGCACTTGAACAAGGATATAGGCAAACTCCAGGAGAGGGTAAGAAGCAGAGGAAGAGGTTTAGAAAACAGGACATTCAAAAGAAGAGTAACAGAAAGAGAATTACTTGGTCTAAAAGCGAAAGACTGAAGAGGGGATGCAAAAGTCTGCTACAGTAAGGAGATTACCATAAAAAGATAGATTCACTTGAGGGAATTGAAAATCTCCTTTTTTGGATAGGCTAGAAAAATGTCTGCAAGGGGTGATTTGGGAACACAGAAACCTCTTAAGGTCATTTTCAGCCTTATTCTTTGTATTCATTGACCTACCACATAAAACTGAAATCAAACATCTATTTTAAAATTGATTATTAGGAGATTTCTTGGAGTGGTATACTTTTAGCATGACACCCTACCACTTTTTGTCTACAGAAAGAAAATCTCATAATTCTGATGTCAGTGTTTTCTTATTACTTGATGATTTTAATAAATATTCATGAATATTAATATTGAAGCTTTAAATTTTCTAAATCAGAATTATGTTTCAAAGTACTACTATGCTGTAGTGTTGTGGAAATTTATTAGATGGCAAATACCCCTTTAATCTGTTTCCTCCCAAATAGTTAATCCCAAAGGGTAAAGTTTTAATCTTTCTCTCAGAACAATTGTAACATGTATTTAATGTACATACTGACATTTAGTTGTAAAATTCATGTTTCCAATTGCTTTTTATTCGTCTAGATTCTTATTTCCAAGACCAATCTCAGTATATTTAATGACACTAGGGATGTTAATTTGCATCACTTTGCACTGTTTTTTGTTTCAGAGCACTTGTCCTTTACAAATACACCTACCTATACGTAGTGACCTCTGGATGTTGTCCTCAGTATGCTCAATGAGAAAAGTTTGTGAGAATAATTGGGCTTTTTGTTATCTTAGTAACATTTTGTTGTCATGAATGTCTTGAATTGATTGAGAAGAAAATGTGCTGCACAGATTTCAAGTTGCATTTAGCATTCTGCTTAAAAGAAAGCCAAAATGCTTCATTTATTTTTGCATCAGAGAAAATGGAGAGGCAGTTGTCCTTTAGAAGAAAAGTTGTGAATGTGACAGTAATTTAAAAAATATTTTGTCTTAAATCCACACTTCTTTCAACAAAAGAACTTGAGGCCCGTCAATAACATTCATTATGAGATCCATTTGTTAGCAAAGAGACACACATAAACTAATGGCTGACAGAGTACAAGGTTGTGCTCACTGTGATAATAAAGCAGGCTCTGTTGTGTGGAGAGTGAGGTGATATTCCATCGGCTTTAAGGTACTTGAAGGATCAGACATTGCTGCAGCTGCTGCGAGGGAAGCATCATCTGTACAAATTCATGGACAGCAGACATTATGTAGTCACAGGATGGGAATTCTTTTTAACCTAGGATTTAGTTGGGGGTTTAGTGCATTCTTTGTGGGCTGCACATTAATGCACACAAAAGGCTTCTCCTATGATAACTACAATGCAATTAGTGTTCACCTTCTGTGCAGTAGTGAGGTATCTGTGTTCGCCTTCCTCCCACAGGGGTGGCTGCAGGTTGTCTGGAGCAGAGCTCCAGCCCCAGCCCAGCCCATAGGCCATGGATGCCCGGCCCAGCCAAGAAGGGAAATGTTTTCCTGTAGGGACACGGCAGTGGAGAAAGTGTTGCAGCCCTGGGGCACGAGCGAGGCAGGCGCCTGGCAGCACAGCTGTCAGGTCTCTGAGGCATGAACTCACTGAAGCCACCCCACAGCTGCCACAGCCACTGATAAATTCTGTGTCTCTGCTGCCTCATGCCATCAGCAGGCCTGCATGGGATGCCCAGCAAGATTACCAGCTATTCCACTGAGATTCTCTCTCCAGCAACCCAAAGCTGACTCTTTCTTGGTAAGAGTTCATGGGCAGTTCCACACAGCTGCAGGGATCTCAGGAGACCTGCTCGTTATTCCAGCCCGTTCACCTGGGAAGGTGTGTGTACACCAAGGGTGCACCTCCTGTGGTTATTTTCTCTTTGAGGTGAAGGTGAAGGAGGTTAAATTATTTGCCTGGTATATATTTCTTTGTGGTAATGGGCAAACACCTTTTTCTTGCTGTTGGCTTTCCTTGATTGAACATGAAAAGCTACACATCTTTGCTATGTATTTACCCAGCCTGTAGGGCACCATATTCTGATTTCATTCTTCAGGTTTCCTTGAAGCCAGTGAAGCAGGACTGTCTCTTGGAAGTGCAGAGGCTGGGATACAACCTATATTTATACTATGTTGTGCTGTAACTGTCCAGGTTATGTCAAAGGATGCTTTAGAACCAACACAGAAGGTAACTCACTTCTCTCACTTCTAAAATCAGCAAGACACATTTTTTTATTGCATGGATTTTTATCTAGCTGCAAATCCCAAATTTTAGTACCACATTTCTGTTAATGATTTGCAGTCAAACCTTGCTATATCATGGAGTTGAGTAAAGGGAAACACATAATTCTTACTTTATCATTTCTGCTTGAAAATTAGCAGAGATTCTCCATTGCTTTCAAATCAGACTAATACTTTCCTGAAACATGGCAGAAGACCATGATCAGATCTGAACAAAATACAGAGAGATATGTACTCTGTTCTTGCAGCTGTCTAAACATATATTAGTATATGTTCTATAGTCTATATTATTATAGAAATTCTTTACTGTAAGGGTGGTGAGGCACTGGAACAGGTTGCACAGAGAGTTTGTGGACTCCCCATTCCTGGAGGTGTTCGAGACCAGGCTGGGGGGTTGAAACCAGGTGATCTTTAAGGTCTCTTCCAAGACAAACCAGACTACAATTCTACTGGACTATCTCACTGGTGTAAAAGTGGTCTACTTCCAGGCCTATGGCCTGTATAGACAGGCCTCTTATTGGTGTGTCCCTGTTTTTGAAATCATGACAATCCCATGTGTAGTGTTCTGTACCAGCAGAAATGCAAAACACAGACCAAGCCCTGGTTGTCCAGGTAACTCCAGTGCTGCATTGAGGACATGTTGAGGAAAAGATCAGCTCTGAAAAAAGGAGAATGGACTTGATGTGAGGGATGGGATGGTTGAGCAAAATATTTTAAAAAGGATCAAAAACATATGCATTCAGAGTCAAGCATAAAAAAATTCTGGGACAAAGAACTGACAAAACATGAACAGTCAAACATCCTGCATAATTGAGAGGTAAGCAAACCTTCTTGTTCCTTGTCTGATGTATATAACATATTGCAACAACATGCTGTGTCTCATCATTTGTGTACTTCATCCTCCTTTTCCTGATCCTTCTAGCACAGCCATGTTTTCCACACTTACACTGTCTCATGGACACATCATTATTATTAATTCTGTGGCACCAATTGCTTCAGCTGCTGAAACCTTTACATTGCTGGAGTCCTTCTGTCCTTTTCTAGAGAAGCATTTTAATTATTGACATCAAGAAGGTAGTGAGGTGAATTCTTGGAACTGGTGATCTTTGAACTGTGATACCTCATGCCTCTGAAATAGCACTGGAAGGTGAAGGTAAATTTAGGAAAGAGAATAGACCTCTTATTTCCTCATTTGTATTCCAGCTGCATCTGCTTGTTTATCATAACACTTTTAGTATACAGCAAAGAATTAGGATGGTGATTCTGTCCGCTGGTGTTCCACTGAGGGCTGGTAAGACATATGGTGCTCATTCCTCTTCCTTGTCAATTGCTAAACTGTAGCAAGTCTTTGGCAAAGCAAAGCATAAATATCGTCCAATAAAGGTATTTACCACTGGAATCTGGAAGGGGAATGGGTTTGGTTCATGCAAGCTTTCCCCCAGAGAGATTAGTGGGTATGTCCACCTTGGACAGACAGGTGGTATCAACTTCATTTCCAAAATCAATGTGTTGTGAAGTAGGTCCACAACATTTTAGCTTTACTATTGTGAATTGCACCACGTTATGTCTTCACTATAATGAGCTGAATCAAGTCAAGCCCTAGTCGTTCCTTTTTTTGGGAGGGCCTTGATAGAAGTTACTATGGGTTCACTTACTGGGAAATGCTTTTTGCTTCAATGTGCTTGCAGTCCATGTGCCACAGTCCAAACACCCACAAGTGGCTTCGATGGTTGGGTAATCCAATGTTTCCAGCAAAATGAAAAGGAACACAAACTGCCTCTCTGACTGTAGTTAAGGCATCATCTGTTAAGTAGCAACCATTTTGATTATGAAGCAATGATCATGCTTATTAATGTTGTTACACTAGGGACCACAAAGTCTAATTCTTATATTATGCATTAGTTCATGTACCTACACAGCTCTGGATCTTGTTATCTGTTAAAACACCTTTTGTTTTAGATCCTCTTGCAAGACCTCCTCTATCACAGACCTCTCTTCTTCCCCTTTTTACTTTATCTTTTTTTTTAACATCTCTCACATTTGGAGCCTGCTGTTTCTTGTCCCCTGTTTATTGTGATAGGAATTGTCTCTTTAAGAGCTCTATGACTGGACCTTGGACTGGGGAAGGCCATCTCTCTCTCCTCATCATTAATTGTTTGCCTGTGACATGTGTACAAAAACATCTCTCCAAGAGGTTGTGTGATTGCCTTATTTGAGTAACCCATTGAGTAACGTATCAAAAGATACATAACCATAAAAAAAGATGCCAAAAATCTTGTACATCTCCACCTGAGCCTTTGTCCTTATTTGCATGTTTTTCACATGTTCCTCTAAGTCCTGCTGCCCTTCTCTTCTACAAGAAGGCACAGACATCCAGCAGTGTCTGCTTGTTTCCAACCCTTTCTACTGCAGGCTATCTTTTAGCAAGTTTTAGGTTTCTTGGATCCCAACCTTGGAAACCTCCATCTGTAACCTACGTGGAGCCAGATGGCAGACATTTCATTGCTAACAGTCTCTGTTCTGAAAGGCTCCTAGGTATTTTCTCTGAAAAATATTGATCTTTGCCATGATTCCATTTAGTATTTTTTCTCTTAACAGTCTTCTTTAATTCTGTATAATTGAAGAAAAATATTCAAAGAGACAAAATGAGGTACCAATGATAGTCATGAAAATTATAGAGATATCTCATTCTTTACAACAATCAAATGAATATGAAGTGTTTCACACACTGTAACCTTGCAAGCTGGATATTACACAAGTAAAAATATATGCACACACCCATAAAACTAGTAAAACTGGCTGTTGCAGCTACACATAGTTCCCTGTGATCATTAAAATTCTATCTTTATTGAGTTTATCTAGATTGGCATGCGGATCAAAGTGAAAACGTAATAAATAAAAGAATATACATAATGGAATCCAAGGAAAGAAGCTATTCAGAAGATAATTCCAGTAGGTGAATCGCAATGAAGTTTTAAAAACAACAGTGCAGAAGCATTTGAAACATAACACGTCATACAGTGTTGAAGGGCCGGATCCTGAGGCCATTACTCACATGCGTAGACACACTGACTTCAAAAGAATTACTCACTATGAGTAAAGATAGTTGGAATACGACTAAACAACAGAGCACTGGCTCCTTTGGCGCAGCTGTGTAGCTGAACAACATCTCTGTGTGAGCATGATCCTGTCAGTGATACCCAGCTCAGACCATAATGGCAGCTCCAGAACCCCTCAGGAATGTGGTAAGCACCTGCGTAAGCCAGAGGATCCTTGACCAAATGGAAAGTGGGAACACAAATACTCATAAGAATGAAATGACTAAGTTTTCCTTCAGTTGTGCTCACCTAGCACTGCTTATGAAAATATTTTTCTTGTTACCCTAGTTCTGACTGGCCTTGCACAGCCCATACACAGAAAAGTGATCTGGATCAGCCTTGTATCATCCATTATTAAGCAAACAGTTGTACTTTACTGAACTGGGCCCCAGATTTCCAAAGCTGAGTTTTTATAGCTGCTTTAATGTATGTAGAAAGAGCAGTTTCACTTTCAGATGTCAAGGATGAATTTTTAGGGCAAGCAACAAAGAAGAAAATTTTTTTTTACACCTTAAACTGCTAACTCGAGTATTTTGAGACAGTCATAGGACATAAACGCAATGTTATTTTGTTGAAATTTTTATTGGCACAATTACACAAGTGAGATAAAGGAGGATTTACAAGGTTAGTCACAAAAGGTGAACAAGACAGAAACTAGATGACAGATCGTAGACAACAGAAACTAGAAGACAAAGTCTGTATATCATGGGCTATTGACAAGAGTTCAATCCAGAGTATGAGACAAAATGTAAAAAAAACCTGACAAAATAGAAACCTAAAAGAAATATATCTTAAATAAATACAGAAACCTAACTGGCAGCAATGGCTGCTGTTCATATCCCCTGTTTCAGCATCTAGGAACAACAAAAGGACCTAGGTATGCCAGATTTTGCTTTTCTGGAACATAAAATTGAGGGAAATTTCTCCTGCTTTGGTCTTTCATCCCTTTTATGTTTAAGCATTCTTATTACATATGTAGTATAACCAAGAATTAGCCAGGCTGTCTTGCCATAAGGATGAGTTTCAACAGAGAAAAACATTTGTCTGTGGTTACAGACTGGCTCTCTGGGAAAAAAAACAAAACAAAAACTGGTTGTGGCAGTACGTACTGGAACTTCTAAAAGCAAAGCATGAGGCTAAGTTTACCTATCTGCCCACCACTGCCTAGAGTGTTTTCCCAGGTCTCAGCTAGTTTAGAACACATGGTTACCTGCAGTCATGTGAAAGTGTTTTCAACCAGCCTGGTGTCTTATTGGCAGCCACTGTTATTTAATGTAAAAAACACTGCATGTTATTTTGACGTAGAGGCAGTGTCCCCTTCCTCAAAACATAAACACCTCTTTTGAGCCAAATCCACCCTACCTCTTCGACCCAATTTTATGTTTGACTTAGTTGATCCCAGCAATATTATATCAGTGTGTCATTTTGGAATAAAACACTGTAGTGAACACAGTACCCTTTGCTCCTTTCTACATTTTTCCACTGCCACCATGAGAGATTCAAGGAAATTTTACACATCTGGGAGCTTTCTGAGTACAGAGTAGAAGATATTGGCATCCATAAAACCCTCACAAACATCTCAAGAGATTACAATGTCTACAATACTGAAAAAAATGCCACCCAGGTTATTTCATTACTATTTTGGAGGGGGGTTTCTTGTTCATATTTTGTCAGCAAAACTAAATCAGACTCAAATAGATGAGTGGAGCATTCTCTTTAAGGGAAAGCGTGTACCCAGCTCACTGAAACTCCTAACTAACTGACACGGAAGTTAGCTGCACTATGTGGGCTTCAGGCCATCCTCAGCACAATCAGTCCTCTTCAAGCTGAAACTTGCTGTGTTTAGGCAGGTTGGGATTCCTGAACAGGTTGTTCAGCCCTATTTTCTATGCTCGGTTGCCCAAGGATTTGTTTTCTTCCAAGAGCAACAACAGAGTATTTAGCTTACAAAAGTTTTGAAAGAGTCTATAATTTTGAGAGAATTTTCTAGCCTTAAAATGTGCAGTTCCACTACAACAGAGGCCAGGTTTTCAAGATGGAATGGCTCAGCAAATTACAAAGGCTGGAAGGCTGATACCTCTGGCTTTTCTACTGATATTGTGACCTTTCAAGTATGCTGTGACATAACAAAAGTTTGTCAGGGTCTAGAGGTCTAAGTAAGGACATTTCAGGACTCTAAGGAAATACTTGTCTCAAGTGTTAACATAATTTTATTTGATCATATTCATTAATAAGGTGCTTAGAACCTAGAAAGTGCATGACTCTCAACTCAAGGCTAAATAAGACTTAATATGCTTTCAGGTAGTGTTTATTTTTTGCGTGTTTTTTGGTGGTGTGGAGCTTTGCTACAAAAGTGTTACAAAATGCTTTGTCAGCATGTCATATTCAAGTAAACATATATTTACTTGAAAAGAAAAAAAAGAAAAAGAAAAAAGAAGACCCAAGGCCTACAGAGGATGCAAACTAAAGGGTCTGCCAGCATCTCTTCCAAAGCTGAGTAATAAAGTCTATGCAAGGTAGAGTTCCTTCCCATGAAGGGTAAAAGCCCCAAACCAAGCATAAATTCATGTAAGTGACTTAAAGATGAAGTTCCAGCCCAATTGTCAAAATGAATCATACAATACAAATCGTGCAAGTCTTTCCTTTGCTGTCTGTCCTGTCCACGCTAGAGATTTATCTTAGTGTAATACATTGAGATGTAATACATTTAAACAGCACTGTATGAATACAATACTGTATAAATAATACTGAATAAAAGATACCTATTCAACTCATCCAACTTAATAGTTATCTTCACTGTTGGAGTCTTGCACTGGTAGAGTACTACAAAGTTCTATGCTGCCTTCTCAAGATTTATACTACTGTAGTAGTTCAAAGAAGAAATAAAAACCCTGGAATTTTTCAACAGGAATTTCAAAAACTGCCAGTACCACTTACTTACAGTTTTTCTGTTGGTACCTTAGACTTAGATATTCAGATCTCCACAAGCCTGTGGTAGTCTGCATACAGCAAACATCCTATCTCTTGGATATGTCATGACAGACGTAATGTGTTTTTCTAGCTTCAAATTCCAAATAAGAGAGAAATCTGGAAGTGTAAAATGCCACATGGAGTGCCTAGAATGAGACAGTCCTCACTGTAAAATGTTTTTGAGGCTACAAATAAGGGAGAAAGAAAGTACCGTTATCCCTGTTTATAAGTACAGGCGTCATGCGATGAAAATATCTGCCTCTGTTATTCATGGAAAGATTATCATTGACTTCAGTGGGTGTAGTATCAGCCCTATAGCGGTATGAAACTTGGCTCCTAATTGCATCAGGCCCACGTATACTTAGTTTCAGCCACAGTTCATTTTTATCGCCAGGTTGTTAACCTGTAAACCAAAGGTATTTCAACTGCTGACAGAGTCTGACTTGCGGTTCTGGGCTCCCAGGATGCCTGACTAAGAGAAACCCATGTCCAGTCACGTTTCGATTGTGCTCCAAGTGTTTGGCTTCCATCAATGGCTTGGGATGGCCTGTTCTCTGCAGATTAAGAGGAAATAATATATGACGCACAGGCTTGTCTCCTTCACTTCAAAGTGTGAGCAACAATGACTCACCCACCTCCACAGACATCTTTAAACCCTGTGCTGAGTTTCCTATTTTTCTTCTTGTGTCATAGATAGCATTGCTGCCTTTTGTTTTCTCCAGCCTACCTTCACCAGCTTTGCAGAATTTTGAATCCAATCTGGCAATGAGGTTGAGCTTTTTTTTTTTTTTACAGTTCTTTTGGGTTCCCATATTCTTTCATAGTTTACTTAACCAAACAGCATGTGTTTAAGTTTCTCAGTATACTCCAAGTGTTACCAAATAAGAATAATCTGCATAATATCTACGTGAAAAGGAGGCTTGTTATTCACACTTTGTTATCATCCTGTCCCACCGACAGCTGCTGTCACTGTTTGCCCTTTTCAGTGGCAGTGGGCTAAATTCATCCTAGTCACAGACGGGGGTAGGTGGCTGTGGTGCGGTCGCCATCCATTTGGAATATGACACGCTAGATTGAGTTATTCCTTCACAGAGCAGGGAAGCTTATTGAAAAGAAAAGTTTAACTAACCTAACTGCCGGCCAAACCTGGGCAGGAAAAATGTCTATAACTTCTTCAAAATATAATTGATTAGGAAAATCATGAAAAAACTCAACAATTACTTTATTATAAAAGTCTCGCCAGATAACACCATGGCTTCACCAGGAAGGATTTATCTTCTCTTGTGCTTGCAGTCTGATGCCAGAATTCAATGAACCTGGGTCATCCATGGTTGTGTAGGCAGTCAGTCCTGTAGGCTAGTATGCAAAAAGTGGATTCCATCACCACCACCACCACCACTGCTTCTCCTACACCAGTGTTTTTGAATTAAAGTGACAATGGCAGTTCTGCCCTTCATTGAACCTTGTTCTGCTGATAGGCATTAGACATGGCCTAAGCATGCCTAGAAATGGGGGATCTTTGTGGGCCTTAGACAGTGGAATTTCTACTCTGTAAATTGAAAATGCACTCTGGGAAGTGGCAGTCTATGTATTTAGTTCAGCAAGGTGCCAGTGGTGTAATTTTAAGGATGAAAGTAAATTTTATAATGGAAGTTTTTAGTACCTTAGTGGGGCAAACGTTATAGGGAAAATTGCTTTTCTCTTTCTTTGATTAAATTCTCCTTGTTTGCACCATAAGTGCTTAGGTGTTTTATTTGAATCTTGCTGAAGGCACCTGCCTGTCTGTGCTTCAGCTCTTCTGGGTGTCCAGAGCACTGCCTTGGCACATGCCCAGAGCAGTTTAAGCAGCTTGATAGCTATCTCCCACCTATGAAGCAAGGCATTCCTCTGCTGAAGTCTCCTGGGGAGCTCAAACCTGCAGACATTCTCAAAAAAACATCCAACACACACCCAGAAATCTCCTCGGAAAATTATTTGAGGGTGATTTTTAGAACAGACAGTGGAGGAGGCTCTGCCACCCACCTTTCATACAAAATTTTTTGGTTAAGTTATTTGCTTAGGAAGTTAGGCTCAGATTCAACACTTTGCTCTGACTGAAGGGGTTGAAACCAACACTTTTCCAAGGAAAATGTCTTTTTCTCAGGAATGACATTGTTTAGAAAGGTAGAGATGGGGTTTTATTCACAGTCTATGTTTTCTCTTCAAGTTATACTAATATGTAGCAAAAAATCTCAAAAGTCACTAGACAGGCACCTCCACAGACATACATCATTCTGCAGATTGCACAAAGTAGTTTTGGGCAGAAACCCGATTACACACTTTATGGTCAACATCCTTTCAATTCAACTCAGACAAGTAGGACTTTTGATGCTTGAAAGACTGGAGGAAATTAAATTCTGGTCTCCCACTTTGTCCTCTACAATTTTACTTCTACTAAATAGGTGGAAACATTTCCATCACCAGCCCATTTTAGACGCATGCGGACATGAAGAGGAGATGAAGACACCTTCTTCCAGGTGTCTGATCTGTGAATGTGAAGTAAGACACATCTTCATCCTTGTATTTGCACTTTCACTGCAAAGTGGCTGAAAGTTCCTGAATGGTGAATAGGGTAAAAATGTGGATTTCAATCCTGTATTGGATGCTTGACCTTCCGTATGCTGTGCGTGCAAAGTCCCATCCATAGGTTCTGTTTTACACCCCCATGCCCAACTGCACAGGCTACAGCTGCACTTGTTTTTTGTTATTCTTGGTAAGACTCAATAATGCTGATTTGAGCTTTTGACTAACATCTTAACCAACAGTCCAGCAGTCTTTTCATCTCCTTATGTAATTTTGCTGTTTTCTAGGTCTGCTTTCTTTCTGGACCCATATATCCCCTTTAATCTGCATTATAGGTGATCCGTTTTGCAGGCAATGACTTTAAATTATTAACAATGGCAAGAAAATTATGTTCTATTGTATGTATGGATCCTGTCTTTTCTCTTGTTCATGGGTGTAAACACTAAGCAAATACCAAAGTGGATTCTTGGTGAAGAGTGTGAGGTCTTCAGATCCCTACCAAAGCAGAGAAAACCCTAGGGAAATCCAAAAAGCAGGAGAGAATAATCTGGGATTTTATATTCAGTGGAAGCTTTATCTCTGAAATGATGGTGACAGCAGAAGATGGCAAAAGCATGGGAGAGTCATCTCTGTGTGGGGAAAGAAAGGGTTGGCAGGAGTCAGAAATCCTGAGCAAGGGGGTCCAGGTGAGGGACAATGAGTCAGAGGTCAAATGGATGGACAGGAAAAATTGGAGCTTTGAGTTTCTGGGAGTTAGGGAATTAGTCTGGAGGGATAAGAGAGGGCATCTGGGAAGTTTGAGTGGGAGGGATTTTGGTGCAGAAGAGTGGAGGGAGGGTTAGGAGAAGTCAGGATATAACCGACATTTAGAAGACCCAAGTGTAAGATCAGAGAATATTACCAGGGGAGGAAATTTCCCCTCAGGAAAAAGACACATCAGATGAATTGGGAGCTGGTGGAGTCTTCTGAGGAAATACAACTACTTAGGTCTGAAAGGTCTGGAGGAAAAGAGGCTCTGATATCAGACTGAGTGGAACTAAGGGAATGGGGCAGTTTCTCATCTTCCCCAGCTTTCTGCTTCTACCTCCAGAGTCCTCAAAATTCTTGCATGGGAGCAGGGATGCAACAACAACCTCTTTATCAAAATTAATCTTTGATTTTGAAATGACATATATGTTTGAAGGTAGTGACCATATGACCTTTTATGTCTCTGGGTGATTTACTATAAAATCTACAGCAGCTGTGGGTTCTCCATCCCTGGAGGACTCCAACACTCTCTCAGCAGGAAAAGACCCAGCTAAGATGCTTCAGTATTTTCAGTAGTTCCATTCTGAGCTGGACGTTGCTGCAGATGGCCTCCAAAGCTCCTTTCATACAGGTTTTCCCATGGCCTATGGCTCTGGGAATCTAGAAAACTTTTAGTCCTAGAGGCTTCCTTATCCTTGACACCTTACACTATATCCATGTTCCATTGCCCTTAGTTTTTGCTTAATGTTGGGGTTCTAATAAGCTTGCAATAATATATTCTGAGTTCCCATTTCTGTAGCAAAAACCAACTTAACTGAGACAAAAAAGGCCACCTAAGGGATTGATATGTGTCTTACTAAATTCATCTTGCAGATGAGGTGTCCTTTTAATCTCCCCATTTTGGCCCTCAAAATCATCACTTCAGCTTGTCCTGCCTGTGGGCCAAAGGGCAAGTTGACTTGCATTTTTCCAGGTCCTGTTAAAGCCCATTTCTGAAGTCATAAATTTTCCTGGAGAATGGAAACACACCTTTTCCTCCATGAATTGGTAATGCAGCTCTTTTGCGCTGCTCGCAGCTAAAGCTGATGGGAGGATTTGGAGAAAATGTACTTTGCTTTCTAATGATGTAGAAGTTTTTGTGGGTTCAGAAAGATTTTACTTATGTTTCCTACCAAAGAAAACCCCTCCTCAAAGTGAATTACGAAGTAGGAATAATTACGCTATTTCATTGATTTGTTTTGGAAAGAAGGAGGTATGAGGCAGTGCCTGAACCTGCACTTGGCTCCACCGCTGAGGTACCAGTGTTACAGCCCAGCCACCCTGGCTCTCTCCACTCTTGTGGAGCCACCAAGTCTCCCTGCCACCCTGAGAAAGTGCCCATCATCGTCCTGCGACATTAGAGGGAGCCTGAGATGACTAACCCCCTAATTTACATGCCTTGCATGGGTGATTAACATTAGGTAGGATGAATTGTGACTGCAGTGTATCATTGAAACATCTTACCTTATTTTCCAGATCAAAGTATCTCGTGTTTTTGTTCTGATGAAACAGTTTGGTACTTAACAAGAGGAGCATGTAAACATTGAACATATAAATTAGAGAAGCCAGCTGTTTACTATATCTTTCCATTATCCTGCTATTCTGGTTCAAATAATACGTTATGGCATGTGGTTTTTTATGGACTTCCACAATGAAGCCATAAAAATAAATATCTCTAACTGTTACTAATGATGAGAAATTTTGGGTTGAAATGCAAATTCCCCTTCAAGTCAACTTTTTTAAAAAAGGTAATATTTTTATTCTGTGGCAATTTTTAAAATGTTTGGTTCAGTTATGACTCAGCACCGAAATAAATTCTGAAATTATATTTAACATTAATCATGTTCACAACTTTACCCAGCTTTTCTGTTTCAGCAACAAGAGAGTCATTCAGCTACTAGTTCTCATCTTAAAGACTGAGTGAATGGTCGGAAAGCAATGAGAAATTCCAGAGATCTTTGTTGGTAGTGGGTCAGCGCACTGCATTCCCACTAACGGCCAGATACTACACAAGTAATTTGGCTTTAAGATGCAAAAATAAGCTAAGTGTTTAAGGATATGATGAATACTCTTCAGAAAAGTTCAAGGTCAACGAAGTCTAAATGGATATTAAATATAGCTGTTTACCAAAATGTTTTCTAACAATAGTAAGAAAGAAACCAGAGGCTTATTCAACCTTAAAAAAGAAAAAATCCAAAAAGAAAACCCTTACATTTCTTTGAATAGAATGTGAGCTGAAGAACACAAAAAATCCATTTGTGATGCTGTTTGACTATGCACTGTGCAGCAAAAAATGTTAGAGCATCTACTATTAAACTAAACAGAAGCATGCTGTGACTTGATTGACCTATGCATCATTGCATGCCAATCTATTTGAGTTGTTTCACAGTTTGGGAACGTTCTCACATAATCCTACATGTACGCTCACTGCACTTGTTTTTGGAGTTAACTTGCCCTTCTTTTGAATAGTACACATAATCTTCAAAGTACAGCTGGGAAAACAATTTATAAACTGTGATAGTAAAAAAGCACCTCTTGTTGGTGGCATGGGGCTAGTACTGATTTCACTGAATTTCTTGTAAAAGTCCACTTTATCTGATTAGCGAGAAATCCCTTATGTGATGGTAAGAAGAGACATCATGGTGCTATTAGAGATAAGACATTTGAGTCAGCAGTGGACTGTGGTCAGGGCTATGTAATCAAGGTGGTTTGTAAGTTGAGACACGTTCCACCCGGATGCAGAGGAGGTGGCTTGGCATTTGCCAGGAATATCCATCCTGCAACTGTCAAATCCACAAACACAATCCATCATGCAAAATAATGGTCAAGTCAACCCTGTCCACTCCACTAAGTGTCTAAGTCTAAGTGTGATTATTCATCTTGAACGCAACCAGTCTTTCGCATATGCTTTACTTGATTGCACACAATCGGAGGCACACTATGCTATCCTTAGAAAGTAAATATTTATTAATCTTCATTAGCAGAAATGCCCTCTGTGTTGGTATATGATACTTGAAAGTAACCATCTGTTTTACATGTTAGGGTATGACAACAGATGACAACTGTTGATTTTTCAGCAATGGTCATTGATAGGGTGAATAAGTACAAGGTGATGAGATAATCCTTTCTCCTACTCACTTCTCTGTGGTAGGCAAGGCCTGAAAAATCAGGAAAAAGTGTAGAATTCCATTTCAGGATTTCTCAGTAAGTATTCCAGGTATTCCTGAGAAAGTCCGCAGCCTTAATGAAATAGTAACTTTATTAGTAGTTTTCATCAGAAAAATTTCACCTGCTGTCTAAAAGTGTTTTAAATATTATATGCTCTCAGAAACAAATGTATTCGTACAATTTTTTTTGGTAATTTTTTACCTCTAGTAACAATATGTAGCATTTAGTATAGCCTTTAAGGAACTGCCTTAAAAAGAAACTGTTAGTATACCACAGATTCTTAGTCAAATGAGAGCTTAGAAAGATGAATGTATTTATCAGAAATCTCCAGGGAGTTAATTTTATGCTGAGTTAGAATGCAATGACAAAGTAAGACAGTGCTTTCTTATGCTTTTTAGTGCTAAAACACATTTTTTCCCCTTATTTTTATGATTTTGGATTTGAAAGCAGGATTTCTCCGAGATGCTTGCAAATTGAAGTCTGAAGGAGAATTAGGAAACAAATGTGTTTACTGAGTAAGATTAAGCCAGTGCGTGAGCAGGGAAACAGGAAGGATCATAAACCAGAGAGACCAGTTCAAACCAATTTTCACAGAACTCCTCCCTTCAGTTACATTACCGTAAGTTACAAATATTACATCATCAGAACAAATGATTATTTTCTAATCCATGATTCAGAAGGACAACCATTGTTAAACAGCAGCCTTTGGAAACTGCTTAACCCTTCATCCTCCCTTTGCTCTGTCACCACATGTAAAACAAAGACTCTATGAATGAAGGTTATTGAAAAAGCAGTGACTGTGAAATCGGTAAAGCACATATACACTCCTTTATACAGAGAAAAGGCAAAAGGTGGCAGGTATTCAATGTGGCAAGAGAAGCCATTAGTAAAGTCATACGAGTGCTGACAAATCACTTTCTGGAGATTGAGCTGAACTTTGCCTGAAGAATGTTGCTTACAATAACTTCTTTGATGTAAATCTCTAATTTGGGTAATGGACTTGGGCAACCACAGTCATATCTTTCAAAGACACTGATATCCACATCAGCCCAGACCTCTAATTTTTTCTATCCCAACGAATAATCCTGTCAGGGAACAGAAAGGTCTCTGGAGATTAATGAGTGCATACAGTGAACCACAAGCAGAACATATTACCAAAATCAGAAGATAGGAGAAGGAGATATTTAAGGACAGGTCACTATTAGTGTTTTAGTTTAGGCTGGGAGTGCTACTATGAGGGGAATCTCCTGACCACCCCTAGCTAGTATAGAATCATAGAATCATAGAGTGGTTTGGATTAGAAGGGACTTTTGAAATTCATATAGTCCAAACCCCTGCAGCAAGAAGGGACACTGCGAACTAGATCAGGTTGGTTAGGGCCTCGTTCAACCTGGCCTTGAATGTTTCCAAGGCTGGGGCATCCACCACCCTTCTGGGTAACTTGTTCCAGTGTTTCACCCCTCTTTTCATAAAACATTTATTCCTTGTATCCACCCTCTGTTAATTTAAAGCCACTACCCCTTGTCTTACCACAAAAAAAAAAGTGTGTCCTTGTCTTCTCAGAAATCTGTCTAATTTCCCTTTAAGTATTGAAAGGCCACAATAAGGTTTCCCTGGAGCCTTCTCTTCCAGACTGGACAACCCCAACCCTCTCAGCTTTCCTTCATAGGAGAGGTGCTCCAGACCTCTGATTATTTTTGTGGCCCTCCCCTGGATCTCCGGGGGGAGAGCTTCTTCTCCCCGGAAGCTCCATGTTCTTCCCGTACTGAGGAACCCAGTGATGGATGCAGCACTCCAGGTGGTGTCTCATCAGGACAGAGTGAAGGGACAGAATCACCTCCCTCGACCTTCTGGCCATTGGAGCTTTGATTTGCATCATGGAGCCTCTTAAAAAAAGGAAGCTAGATTCCTTTTGGATGACACTAACTAAAACATGTGCTCCAAAGTCTACCTAACACCCTTCCTTTGCTAATGGAACTTCAGCCAACAGGACCAAGCTAGAACTAGACTGATGTCAAACCCCAGAAATGTGTGCAGACTACCCAGCATTCCTCAACACCTCTTCCCATTCCTCTGGATTTGCTAAGGCAGATGGAAGCTTAGATAGCTCAGGTTTTGAGACACTCACTGCAGAGCTCTGAGAGGAGTCAATAAATGATCCAGAACACCTCATTGCCATTTGCAGCTATTCTGTTTGTCTGCAATACAGTGCTGTTTAAAATTCTGTCTGCTGTGGTAGATACTTTGTTCTCAGAGTTCAGAGAGCCTTTAGGAACAACCATTTTTTTTTGGTCACTTCTGGGTGATTATTCTCCTATGCACTGTTGAATGTAACTACGCTACAAATGGGGCTGATTGTGGTCTGAAAAACTGTGTTTCTTTTTAGAGGAAGTTCTTATGATAGTTGAGCATTAGTTAATTTCCTTGGGGCAGAGCTCACACTCTGTGTGCAGATGATCCTCTTGACTTTGTGCTTTGTTGGATGTTTTATCATGACGGGAAGCAATAGGTTACATTGACGTAGTAATGGATTACATTGATGTAAATGGCTGCATGAAAGATGTAAATTACTTTCACTTTCTGTCTACAAGTAGTAGGGAATTTTTCAGTCTATGTATAAGAATTTTAGATATAATTGCAAAGGAAAAAGCATCTCATGAGAAGGATGTCTGAATTCAGAAGGGTCCCAAATTAGACAAGACAGATCAGAGAAATTTTCACAAGCCCCCAAACAGATGAATGTCTGTTTTCCTCAGATCTTAGTGTGCAGGATTCAGCTCAGCCTAATTTATTGTGTCTGCAGTGCAGTCATCTGCACCTCAATTAGGTGTTAAGCTCCTATTAAAATTAATGGAGAGTTTAAAGGTTGCCTAAGCACAGCCTTCTAGTGTCATTTGAGATGCCATCAAGAATAAAAGATATCTGCATAAAGCCTGAAGATAAGACCGAAGACCTAGGGGTGACCCATGCTCTTCTGGAGCAGCCTAAGGGTGACAACACATAGCACCTAACACTTCAATAAGACTTCTATGTCTAGGAAAGTGGCTTGGATATGAGCTTTCCTTTAACTATGATGAGAGCTTGGACAAGCCCAGATACAGACACCTGTGATACATAGCTTAAATTCAGGCAAGCTGAATTCTTCTCCATATTTCATAATGAATGCAATGGATAAACAAGTGCAGGCAGTATGAAGAATAGCCCTGTTCACAGGGAAGGAAAGGCAGAGGTGGGTTGTGGTACTATTAATGAACACAAGTGGCATATTTATGTGTGCTGGGATGACAACTGTGCAAATAATGGATTTTTGGGTTTGGTGGTTGAACTGAGAGTTATACAGTAAATTCCTTTTACTTAACCTGAAGTAGATTTTTTGCCTCTGTGTGTGTGTGTTCTTAACTAATATAAGGAACAAGTGTCTCATCTGCTTCATTAAGGACATGGAACTAGGCTTCTATATACCTGCAGCCATGGTAGCTTTATTCCTGTGGCAATGGATTAAACACCTTAGAAAGGATGCTAGATAGGAACTACTGGCTCATGAACTGAAAATTACCAGGCAGAGATATGACAGGAAAGAATAAATAATCTTAGTTCGCAGCATGACTGGGAAGCTTATCTGCCATATTACGTATTTTATGGGTTCTACTCTGCAAATTTTGCTTTGGATTGTGTTCACTAGAAGTGCCACAATACTTATTCACCTATGTAAGTGAGTAAAAGTGATTCATCATGCAAAAAGATTGTGAAACCAGGCAGTATATCTTATGTATCTATCTTTTCACCCGTCTCTAAAATAATCATGCAAAACCCATTATTTGGGGGATATATGAGCCAGATTCCTGTGCTCTGACATCAGATTTAGACCTGAAAGTTTTCCTGGTTTAATTATATTGTTAAACTGGTAAAAGAGGCCTGTTTAAATTGTGCTATGACAGTTTTGGAAGTATCGAATATGCTGCAGGTTATGCCCACTCAGAATCTAGAATAAACTATAATGGCATTAAAACTTGCATCCCAGTACGACTGTGTTTGCAAGAGAGCACATACCTGTGCTTGTAAAGCTGCTAGATTTTACCTACTCAAATTCTCAGGTGAACAAAATCAACAGACTTTTGAGTCCTGATCAACAAAAACAACCTATATTTTAAAAAAACCCAGTAAAAATACTTGTGATATTAAGTTCATACCCATGAGCAGTTTAACACTACATATGTTTAGGAATATATAAGTTGAATTTTTCAAAGATACATGTTGATACTTCAAATTATCACATGGAAAGTTGTGCAGTTGGCAGCAAAACTTGCTTTTCCTTAAAAAAAAAAGAGTTATATTAATATTTACTTGATTGCCTGATAAAATTAATACTACAAAAGAATATTGCAAAACCTTGGAGGCTTGGCATGCTTTTCTATGTGGGTGGAAAAATGTTGTGCTGAAGCCAAGCTGGAATGAATCATGAAACTGTAGCATAAAAAACATATTAGATCTACATTTTTTTTAAGAAAAAAAAAAAAGATGACAGCTAGAATAATAAAACTGTGGGCCTTACAAGTATATGCATTGTAAACATGTTGCTGAAATGATGTTGGAGAGTACATTATACAGGACAGACTTCGATTGTAAGGAGAGCATTCGGGCTTTCACCTTCATTCACAAGTTTGAGCTCTGAACTCAGAAGTCCCATCATCCAAGACATTCTCTATGGAAACCCCATAGGGACAGGATATTATGTGCCCTATAAATTCCAATATTGAGGGGCATATAGAGGGATACACCTTTATTTATTTCACTGTATCTTCTATATTAATGATAAATGCCAAAATCATACCCCACAGGTTAGTGCAGGCTGGCAGGTGGGCAGGTTTTTTTAGCCTTTATGCTTCTGGTGTCTCAACTCCTAGGGGACGACTTCAGGGAAAGGCACGCAAAATTTGATTGCTATGCTGACACCCCATGTGCCTTCCTCTCAACCTAATGCCATAATTACCAGGTTGAAATAAAGACGTGTGCAATGCCAGGTAAAAATAAGAGTGTGTTAATCTCATGTGCGAGCATCAGCGCGTGTGTATGAAGTGGTGCTGGCTAAAGCAAGGGCAGGCACCACGCCCTGACCGGGAGGCCAAGCAACCCTGGCTGCCTTGCATCTGTCCTTTCTACAGGTGACTCATCCCAGAGACTGCATGGAGGGACAATCTTCGGGACAAGGCCAAGAACTGAGCTGAGACTCAAGCAGTGTGACCATCAAGAGCCTGGTGAGTAAGATCTCTAGCAGACTGTCTGTATAAATGTATCTGTTGTGGTTTATCATAGGGAAACTGTCATTGCAGGTAATCCTATTCTATTTATTAAAGTTATGTAAATGTATCACATACACATACTCCATTGACTGTTGTAGTCCTGTGTTTCTACTTTTTATAACAATCTTTTAAACATATTCACCAACTGATAAACACGGAACTATGCTTGAAACATTTATGTAAAAGATTTTATGGTGTTTTTTGAATTGAAGCCAAAGCACTTCTTTGGATGGACCAGCTAAAGAAACGAGGAAGCAGAAATACCAGATGCATGGAGAATTGTCTTCATGGGTGTACTTTAGGGTCCAAATTTTTAAATAAAAATGAGGTGAAGTACTGTTGAAACCTCTTCTTAAGTTTTCACTCAGAAGAGAGTAGTTTGGAAACAGAAAAAAAGTATACTCCTTTTTGAAAGGACAAAAACATCATGAAGAGTAGGCAGATCAACACCCAAGTGGGAGAATGCTCAGAAGCACATGTGAATGGGAGGAGTGGGAGAGTGGGATGTGCTTGTGCCTTGTAGACACTACTTGCAGCTATGTCTCCCCGCCTCACGCATATGCATGAGTAAAATCCCAGGGCTCTTATCGCTCACCCCATCTGGATTTGAGGCCACTCCCCAGGCAGGCAAATTTGTCAGGAGCTTTGGCTGGGCATTATGAGCTGTGTTTGGCCTCCAGGTCTTCACTTGAGGAAGCTTGCTCCAAGGTCCAAATTCTGCCTCTCTTGCTGTCATCAAATAGTGCCTTATTTCCCAATCCATTTGCTATCTCTCAGGTCTCAATTTGGCCATCAATTAGCAACAGAGATGACATTTCATTTACATTACACTGAGCTTTTTATTAACATCAGAGAAATTCATCCTGCTTGACATCTCCATATGCTACCTCTAACAAATCAATGAATGAATAGTTTTGTAGGGACAGGGAAAACTGAAGAAGAAACTCTTGAATTCCATCCTTGTCTCCATAACTGAAACACAACATGCCCTGCTCTGATGCTTTTGTGCCTCTGCCTCCACATAAATAGTTTAGCTTATTTTACCATTGATTATTATTATTGGTTGTACAATTCCATAAACATGAGTTGATGTCAGAACACATGGTTGGTGGTATTCATTAAAAATGAAAGTTTTAAGCTTTACAGAGCTTATATAAATATTCAATGTAATATATATATTGCAGACCTTATATATATGTTCAAAATAATATATATCATATATATATATACCCTTTTCTCACTTTTTTTTTGCTTCACATGAAGCTAGGAAAAATGTTTTTCCTCTCAACAGTTTTTATAAGAAAAGGAAACACATTTCAAAAATATATATTTGAATAACCTTAAAAAGAAAATGTATAGGAACTAAAAAGTCTAGAGAAAATAATTAATGACAGTATTTCTGCCAAACAATCATTTTTGTCAGCTGTGTTCAGTCCATACAAGTTAGAAAAATAAGACAAGAAAGTGTATGGGTAGGTAGAGCCTATTGTCTGTAGTTAGCCAAAGAGTAAAAATAAGTGCACTGCCAATATAGTACTATAATCAACTGCTTCTTTCATCACTCATTGCAAGCAACATTTCTTCCACAGAAGCAATGTCTCCATGTTCCCTCAGGAAATTCCCACAGGATTTTCTGATCATTTTAATTCTCCATGATAGACATTTCATACTGTATTCTTTCAGAAATTTTGATTTTCTCTTCTGTGTTTGTAGCATATTTGGCAGTAGATGAGGTGTTACATGTTGATTAGAAAGCAATCCTTCCCAAAAAGCTCAGACAATTTCTCAGAGCTTGGTGTTTCCTATACCACTCAAAGACAGAATGTGAAGTTCAACTTTTCACATCTCTCCCAGAACCCAAGATCAGCAAGCAGATGAACAGTGAGTGAAACAGTTTGTGTTTGCCTGTGTCTGAATGAGCCTCATCAAATATTGCCATTGATTATTCTAGTGGAAAGAGCATAGAGCTAGAACCCAGAGTTCTCCTACAAAGCACCTTGGATATGGCTCTGCCCTTTGAAGACTTTTTCCCTTCCTAAGATGACAGCATAATTCTTTCTTTTAGCAGTGTGCTCCTTGGTAGGAAACTTGCTGGAGAAGAATAGAAACAACAACCAGAAACTCCAGCTGGTAGAAACAAGGATTATATAAATGTATTATGTAGTCATCGTATGAAAAAATTCTGTGACCCCTCTACTAGTCACTTAATTAGGCAATCTCCATTTTATGAATTTTGTGGGAATTGTGCTTCTCTAACAGTTATGGGGATCTGTATGAATTCTGTTCTTCACTAACTCTTCTTTAAAGGGAAGAATCCTTTGTTCTGTACTTGCAGTAAGGGGTAAGGAACACAAAGATGAATATATAATAAATACAGATGTAGGAATTGGAAATATGATGAATGCTCCAAATGTTGTGCACATTGCTACTATTAGTCATCCATTAAAATTAAAACCAGCCAATTCTTAAGTCCCAAACAGATAAATTTGATGCCTTGGTCCCTTTTTTTCAGAGGAGAACCAGATTCAGAGAGGATTTTACAAGATTTCTTTCTTGTGGTCTTGTCCACCTATATCTGAACACTGGACCTTAATCCAAAGCAAGGGTTTAAATTTCTTGTACAGTCAGATGCCTATGGAGTCGGTGGCTATGGAGCAGAATTTCAAAGGGACATCCAGCTTAGGTTAGGTTAGTCACGTCTCCATACTTTTTTTAATGTTTAAGATATTGTTTGTCATATTAGTGGCTGCTGCATGTACAATTATTAGTGCCTAACTTCTGCACACGCCATGTAAGATACATAGAAATGTATTACATCTGCTCCAAGAACCAGAAACAATAAATTATTTAAATCACTTAAATAGCAAGTATTTTTTCATTTTGTTTCCATGTAATTTTATTTCCAAGAAAGCATTAGTACTCCAGTACGAAGCCTATGCCAGTAGGTCCATCAGGAGTCAATCCATTGTAAAGCTAAATTTGCATATTTAACTGTACTTGCAATCACAGGAAGCTATTTCTTTTCCAATGACAGCACTACATGATACACTTTTTTTAAAAGCAAACATTGCAATAGAATATATTGCCTTACAAACATCCTAGCAGCCTTAGGGTTAATAGGGAAGATCTCCGCTGATTTATTTGTTCTAATTGTGGTGGCCCTGTCCCCAAAAAGAGTGAGCTTGGCCCCCATTGTCACTACTGGCCTTTAAAACTACATCTGCACTGTGACTGACCTTATACCTCACTGAAACTTAGGAGAGATAGAGCAGGAGCCAGTTTCCCTTGAGCCTTGCCTATGACTCTGTGCTTGACAGATAGAAGCCCTTGGCAGAATCCTCTACTTTAGAACAGGAAATTTTTTTTTCTTTCAGTAAATAGTTATGTGTTTCTCTAGTTAGAGAGAGTGTGTAGCATTCGGTTCATCACTTCAAAAACTGCAAAAGCAGTTTTTGTAATGTTAGGTCAGGGAAATGTTTTTATCCAGTACTGATGATTGTTCTATAACTAAACTGTTCTCATTTGTAGAACTGCCTCTTTCACCTTTTGTGTTGCTAAAACAATGTTCCACAGAAGTTCTTGCCTCCAGAAGAGGTATAATTCAGAAGGATGTTGTTTCCCATTCCTTTCCCTAAAGATCATAGGAAGCTGAAGACTGTTGCTGCAAAGATTTTCTTTCAGTTTAGAAGTGCTGGAATGCTTACTCCAATCCAAAGTTTGTCAGAAACCAAACCTTTTTCAGGAGTCTTGATGTGAGATTTGGCTCAGACAAGGCTCCTGTATGCCTTCTACTAAGAAGGTTTCAGGGCATGAGAAAAGCAGCCAAGTCCTCCTTCACATAATGTCCTGACTGTGGTTGGAAAAAGCATTTTTCCTCAAGGTAATGAAAGGGTGGATTGCATTCCTTGATATCTGGAAGGGAAAGGCTTCATGTAATTCTCAAAAAGTAGCTCATGGCTCATACTTGGAAGAACAGCCATAGGCAAAAACACTGGCAGCAGCAGTAGCAGCTTTCCCCTGGAACAGGTTTTTTGGTAGAGGACCATTGATAACACATCACTTTGGACAGATAACAAAAGAGTTTGACACCGAATGGACTTTCACACTTGCATCTTCTGCAGTGCTGGGTCATAAAGCCAGACTTGCCTCTTCTGTCATATGCACCCTACATGTAATGGGCCTTTTCTTAGTGCTGAAGGAACACCTCCTTCAGCCTGCTGAATTCTTCTGGACAGCACAAACTTATTTTCTCTGAGATGATATCAGGAGATAGGAGGTAGGTCACGTCAGGAGGTAGGTCACTGATGTCAGTATGGACACATCCCCACCAAATTTGTTTCCTTCTATCCTCTTCAGGTCTCCAAAAATATGCCCCAAACATCCCCAAGTGAACATGTGCCACCTTGCAAGCCATGTAACATGTACCCTCAGAAAGCAATGTTCCACTGGCTGCAGCACAGTCTTCCTTTCAGACACATTGAACTTAAAAAATGCATGCAAAAATGATTAGTATGTGTGCTGGTTTTGGCTGGGACACAGTTAATTTTCTTCAGAGTAGCTAGTAGGGGCCCTGCTGAAAACTAGGGCGATGTGCTGAAAATGGTGTTGATAACAGTATTTTAGTTACACCTGAGCAGGGCTTACACATCCAAGGTCTTTTTTGTTCCTTATCCCATCCTACCAGAGAGGAGGCTGGGGGTGCACAAAAAGCTGGGAGATGTCACAGCTGGGACAGCTGACCCTAAGTGACTAAAGGGATAACCTACACCATATGGTGTCATATTCAGCATATATAACTGGGGGAAAAAGAAGGAAAGGGAAAACCTTCAGAGTAATGGTACTTGTCATCCCAAGTCACCATGAAGCGTGATGGAGCCCTGCTTTCCTTGAGAGGGCTGAACACCTGCCTGCTCCTGGGAAGGGGTGAATTAATTCTTTGGTTTGACTTGTTTTCATGTGTGGCTTTTCCTTTACCTACTGAACTGTTTTTATCTCAACCCACAAGTTTTATCACTTTTAGTCTTCCAATACTTTCCTTCATCCTACTGGGGAAAAGTGAGTGAGCAACCATGTGGGGCTGAGTTGATATCTGGAGGTTAAACCAGGACATTATGCCTTAGAGTTTCTGTGGAGCTGCGGTGTTCCCACTTCATGGAAAAGAGATCCAAGCCAATATGACCATAAGACACCCTGCAGTACTTGGACTGGTGGGCCACAGATCTCTCTTTTGAGAGAATAGCTTTGGCAGATGCATCCCATGAAGCCCTAACTCATCCTTTTGTTAGCCTCAAAAGCAGTGAATTCATAAACCCCTCATTTGGGCAAGACAAGTAGCAAATATCTCAGGACTCCTTTCTTCAGACAGAGATACTAAGAAATTCCTAGAGACGACACAGAGAGAACCATGTCTCACATACCCTTGGAGATTTCACATGTTACAGGTAGTTCATTGGAGAGCAAAGGAAGCTAGTGAGAAATGTGTATTGGATGCTGACAAATGTAATACTAACCTCTAAACCAGATCCTGTTAAGAAACCATTATGAAACTCTTGGATTTTTATCTTTTCCTTTGTCCATGGAACAAGGAAATGCTGGCATGGTAACACCACTGAATTCCATAAAGACAGAGTCATGTTTATGTCTCATGTTAGAACTTTTACATACCATGGTCTCATCCTTACCTTTGCACCAGTTTCCTTATTTAATTGTTCTTTTTTCAAACCCTGACTCTAACACAGTGAAGCCAGATTGTATATTCTGGATACACGGCAGAGGTGTTTTTAAAATCAGGATAGGACCAAAGTTTTCAGATACCCCAATGTTGTTTGCCAGTTTCACAGATAGGACAGAAAGTCAGACAGTTAGCCAGAGGCTATTTTAAGTGGGTGTCTAATTGCATTAAGTTTGTTGTGAGCTAACCAGATTAGATCTACCAATTCAGGCTAGAGATCATGCCACCACCAGAGTACCGGCAGCCTTTGTGGCTTCCCTGAGCAGTGTGGCTATCTCTGAAATCTGGAGAAGATTCGGGATCAGGCCATAGATTTACACACCATTTTTCTCTCGTCAGAAAATTAAAGTCTGGGGTTTGTGTTCCCTGAGCTGTCCCATAGCCATTATTTAAGGTAGTCTCCAGTAGTCTCACCTCCTACACATCAGGTCGTTGCTCGTGAGTCATGGCAGCAGAAAGCATAAGGATGTCAAGAAAGGATGTCAGCTATGGAAATTTCCATTACCAGGGTTTCCCTTTGGCAAAATAGAATGCTTGCTGTAACCATGAGGACTCTGAGATGTTGCCCAACCAGCTCTCCTCACTGCTGAGGGGTTTTATAATGCCTGAATTCTGTAGTGGCGTAAGAAAATTCAGTCTTGGTGAAATAGGTGAAGGAGTTTTAGTGTGCAGGTGCAGGTTTAGTTGTTGAGGCTGGCTGAGCATAGATATGAGAAATTCAGGTATGCCGAGAGAGAAGTGCAGATGGACAATGCATTTGAAACAGCCATAGCTACCATAGAGTAACTAATGAGTCCTACTTGCCAAAGGGAAATCCTACTCGCTGCAATTTTCCATAGTCTTCATCATTTCTTGGCTTTGTGAGAGCTGTGCCAGCTCTAATGAATAGTAATTACGTGGTGAACCTTTGATTTTATTATCTGGTTTTTGCCATAAGAGTTTGAAATCTAGGTATTGAAAATGACATACAATAAAATCAACTGACTTGACCAGTCTGGTCTCACTTGTAAGCCTTGTGAAAGGAACATGAAGTTTAAATTATGCAATCTGCATCAGGAAATCAAATGGTAAAGTGAAAACTGCCCCCTTTTTTTTTTTCCCAGACTAAGATGAAAATTAGTTGCTAAGCCTACTGACAGCAAATAATGGTTTCTGCATTTTTCTTAGATGTTATGTTGTTATTGGACGTATTTTCAATGCACTGTATGAGGTAATGCTTAATGTTTCTTAATAAATAAGCCTGAGGCATATTCATAGTTGGCATAGTAGACAATATTTTTAGTGGAAGAGGGTGGTAGTGTGCTGATGATGTACCTGATAAGATAAAGAGCGAAAAAGTACATTTTTATGCGTGTTTAAACTTTTAAAATTAGAAAATATGATCAGCTCAGTGTGATGATTCACTTGAAAAACAACACCATGAAACCAGGCCTAATTTATAAATTGACTTGTTTTTTCTGCTGCCACTCCCATGAAATAGAGGTAAATAGAATGTGCATTACATGTTCTGAGAAGAATTATTCTTCCTCTTTCTATTCTGCCAGTGTGACATTTCATTCGTGGATCTTCAGCCATGCCATTGTTAGATCTTAAGGGAAAGCAAGAGTAGATGGGAAACTCTTCAGGAAATGAATTGTGCAGAAGGAAGTGATGCTGATGAATCACTAGGTTGTACATTTTGTTCTGAGTCAGAATCAGGCTGGTGCTTGGCAAGCTCATGATGGTGCATTTGCTGTTGAATTGACACATTTTGGGTGAATAGTCAATGTTGTAGTGCTTTTCAGAGTAGTGATTTCTGTGAACTCCCGGTTTGAGGAGTACATTTAGCTTTTCCTCCTTAAAATCCCCCTGCAGTTTAAAATGAACATTGTCAACATCTCCCCAATTCCTCTCCTCTTTTATCATGTCATGCCCTTCTGTGCCTGGCACTAATTGCCCTTTTTCTCCCTGTTCTTACATGACATCTAAGATTCACAGACTGCTGGAGTCAATCAGAAGTCTGTACTGACCTCAGCAGCTTGTGGTGTGGGTCTGAAAAATTTTACCAAATGACAAAGGAAATGTTGGTTCTCAGAGTCTCTCTTCACCCTACAGTGCTATATTTCAGAGAAAGACCAGCAGCAAGTACCTTAAAATAACACTTTAACTCCAAAATCATGCTACCTAGGGAAAAGGCTGCCCCTGATGCTCCATTCAGCCCTGCTGACACAGGTTTGTGTTCAGACACTGATTAGCTTCTCTCAGCATCTCTTTCTGTGACATACTTTCCAAAGCCAGTGAGATTCTCTCATTTATTTATATCTCCCTATGTGTTTACATGCTTGACAGTCACTGAAGTGAATGTATGAACTTCTTCATTACCATTCTACTCATAAAGGCATATTTTATGGTAACATAGAAAATATTACTTCTCAGTTTCAGCACCAGTCATAAAATTCATACCTCTCCTTTTCTTGACAATTTCTTACTGCATCAAAATGAAGTTCATCATTGTTATTTGGACTTTTAGGTAACATGGATTACATTGACTTCCATTCTTACCAGTTATTATTCCTAAGTTTAACAATACACATAACCTTCAAACATACAATTGCATGCCACCTGTTTCAGAAAGGTTATGGCTGGACAAAATTCTGTTTGCATTTTGATAGCAGAGGTGACTTACTGTCCTTTCCTGGATACTTGGTGTTCAGACAAGTTGTTCAAGTTATTTTATATGTATTGTATACACACTATGTATTTATATAAACATGATTTCCTTCAATCTATCACACAGTTCGTCATGGTGAGTATAAAGAAAACCTGTTCTCCCAGCTCTGCAGATGGCATAGAGAGGCATAACAGAGGTTAGAGCAATATCAATATTGCAATCGTATTTAAACAGTTTGAGCCACACATATGGTAAGCCTTGACTGGGCCTTTTAGTTCTTTTAAACCACAGTCAATATGGGTTTTATCACTAAAGGGAAACAATGAAAGGTCTTTCTTTAACCTCAGTGCAACCATCATTCTGGGGGGAGATAGCAGTGTCGTTTACAGTACAAAACTCTGCTACCTTGGAAGTTGGCATGTTCTTTGCCTCATAAGCAAACTCTCTGTGGATCTGCTGATGAAATGTTTTACTCTGGTGCTTTGAGCCAACCATCATATGAAGGTAACTTCTTACAGAAATTGACTCAAAATTTTATCACCATACAAAGGATTCAGTTGCCCAAACATAGCTGCCTCATGCTATCTGAGGCAGACTGAGATACCTGATGCGTCTGGATGTCCAAGGCACCTGCATGGCCCTAGCAGACACGGGGTACCCATGCAGTAAAGCTGCTGCTCAGGCAGGATAACATGCTGTGTTCAAATGGTGCTAAATGGCAGTGTTTAAGCAGTTAACATGAGTCCCACGGACAGGATTCCTTTCAGGCGTTTGGATTACTGAAGGCAGGTGTCTTCTCACAGGTGTTTACATGGAAGCCTGGTGGTTAAGTTCCCATTACAGTCAAGGTAGCTCAGTCTGGCTGCTCACAGGTGGGGCACTGGAAGTCACGTGCAGATATCTTGAACACCCCAGGGCATCTGGTGTTGTTAGAGGCCTAGTGACTGTGTCTGTGTACAGGTAGATGAGACAGGACTGTACTCTGGACCCGAGGGCTAATGTCTAGATGTGGCTCACAAGCAGCTCAAAGGTGCTCTATCCACAAAACTAAGTAATTGCATCCATCATTTCCTTAAGGGAACATTCCTTGGCCCATGTTATCCTCTAAACTATGGCCATGATCCTTCTGACAGGTTACCAGCCTGCACCAAAACCAGCCTAGGGTGAGTCTTAAAGCATAGAACAATAGGGATGCTCACAGGACAGCAATGGAGACTTGTATCTGAACCAATTTTGAGCCTCCAGAACACAAGAACATTGTTTCAAGTAAATCCATTCTTTTCCTATCTCCCCAAGAAAAGTATAAAATTTATTTGTTTTAAAACCTGAAGATATTAATGTCTAATGTATTTAATTCTTATTCTTGGCATTTTCTCTATTCAAAAGCTTTAGGGAAGACCATCACTGTGGAAAATTCGCTGTATAAATATAGCTATGATTATTTCTATAGCACCACGAAACACAACAGAAAAAATATAATCCTTAATGACAGCATTTTCTAAATATAATTTTTAAAATACTACAATTTATATGCTTCTAGCCTTCAAATAATTATGTGTTTACATATTTATGTCTTTCTATTAAAAAAAAGGTAAGTTATTAAAGAATCTATTCTAGTTATTTTCAGGTGTGTCTCTAATGCTCGATGGCTGTATTTCAGAGATGCACTTTCTGGTAAATGTCATGTCTTTAAATCCTGTGAACAGGTACTCTTCAGACCTAATAGCTACCAAGGTGAACTACCAGTCAGAATAGGAGCAGGCACCCATATTAATTCAGTTTACCCTTAAACAAATATTATTAGCTTATATGTGGCTTTGCGTTGTTTTGATCATATACATATTTCAGTTCTAAAGTGAGCTTCGAGAGGATGAGGAACTCTTTGTGTAATACTCCATTACATTATGTACCTAGACATTTATTCTCAGTTATAAATTAAAATTTGGAGTAATTTAGGTATTTTATCATATAAAAATAGTGCAACTAAGGGGAAATTCAGATCAGTATTCTCTTAAATTAAAGAATATTTACTCCCCTCTGTTCTGAAAATGGCTCTTTTTTGCTATATCAAGATTTTACTATGAACCCTTCTGATAATCAATACTTTTCTTCAAACCAGCCCCTTGAAGCATTGTACAGAAGAGTCTCAGCTTTTGTTTCAAATGAAGCAGGGTTGCAGAAATGCTTGAAAATGTGAATGCTGTATAACTTAAATGTGTCTGATCTAGGTAAAAGGGAATTTTCACCACCATTAGAATATGTCATTCACTTTTTCAACAGCCTTGTGTAGTTCTGACATAACTTGATGGAAGTATTTGCATTAAGAAGTTGCTGAAATCCTAATTTCATGTGGACAATTAGTAATAATTGATATATACAATGATTTATATGCCAGCCAAGGACATAGTTTATTAACAGACATAACTGACAGTAGCTGCAAGGAGTTAGGCATGAAATCCTGATTTGATTCCAAAAGTTACATATACTAACGTAGAGGTGGCATAGTACTTGCTTGTCTAAGAGAAGGCAAAGGTACAAGAGACAGTCCTTCGTAATTATGTAGTGAACTGCCCTGCTCACCACACTGGCATGCCAGAATGGTGGCTGCATAATGAGATGCTCCAGCAAAAACACACATCTTATATAACATGCAAATGTTACATAAACATGAATCAATCTCTTGGTTCAAAGAGTTTTCCCCTATTATTTTCGAAAAGCAAGCCCATCTAATTCTGCTCGGGGCAGGAGATGTGTTGCTGGGCACAGTAAAAGCATGCATTGTTTTCCCCATGCCACTGACTCATGAGCCAAGACACTGAGGGGCACATTTCTGGAGCCTTCAAGGGCTCCCAGCCATACTGGCAGCGGACTGGCCCTTCCCAGTGTCTAGTCTGTATCTCCTAACCAGGCTCACCTACTGTGTTTGTCTGCCTCTCACAGATTGCTTTGTGTTGGCATCCGCCCCCTGCGTGGCTATGCCAGAAGAATGAATAAACACCGGGATACCCTGGCACTGGGAAGTATTCTCATAAGGATGAAAAATGAGGATTCCACAGACTGTGTGACTCAAGCTCTCTCTTCAAAGATGAGGTACCTGAAGTCTTTACTATGGCCAGATGATGCCTACCCCTATGTGGGAGAAGTGGGTGTTGAGGGCAAAAGCAGCTTGCTCTCCTTTGCCTCTTGGCAGAGTCTGGAATAGAGGCAGCTCCCTGCCAGCATAGCTATCCCGTTTGCTTACACAAAAAAGTAAACACAATATTTTGGATGAAAGGAGCACACCAAATGGCCTACTCCATACACAGAGAAAATCAGACAACAGTCCCTTTTGGAGACCAAGAGGATCAGCATCAACCTCCCACCTTCTCACCTGAGCTGTTTTTTTCCCAACCTTTTGCCAAAATGTCTGAATGATACAATCTCTACCTGAAAGAGTGGCAAAACTCTTAGAATGTTTAGTTGAGTGTCTTGATTCACAAGGGACTGGATATCAGAAACAAGAGTCTTTTGCTAAAAGTAATTACTTGGATTAATCACCACAAAGAAAAGTATTTTCTCTCTTTCCATGGGGTTGTGGGTGAGAAAACATTATTAACTTGCATGTTTTATTTACTAATACTAGATGAGATTCAGACACATAGCATGTAATTTGGTTTACCTGTTGGGAAACAATGTTCCACTGCACCTGCGCTGCACCTTTGAAGCTGAGTTACATTGATCTAAACAATTAGGAGCAGAAACAGAGAAGGGTATCTGATGTGGTAACCTGGAAGTGTGGTGTCAGGTGCTTGGCTCCTAAATACTTAGGTGCACCATTTCACCCATAGTTTACATGGTCACACTAATTTTTACTCCAGCCCTGTAATGGCTGTTTAATTTTGAGAGAAAGGATAATCTATGACTGACATTAAATAAACTCAGTTATCACTAAGATAACATGTCTTAGAGAGCATCTCAAGGTAAAAATATTTTAAATGTGTATGATAAAACAACAGACAAAGATCATGATAATAAAGGAAATTAATTTTGTGGTTCTGGTGATTAATTATATTAACTCAGCTCTGGAGGTTCATGGCATTCCTGAATCCCAGAGAATGAATTACAGCTTTCTCTTGTACAAAGAAGGATTAAAAAAATTTTAACAGTGAGAAGCTTTTGTATTCTTGCATTCCAAGTGCGATTTCAGGAACTAAAGCAATGCTTTGAAACTGGGCTTCACACATTTCAGAGAAATTATTTTGCATAACAGGAAAGAATGAAACTGGACTCCCAGACAGTAAAGTCACGATATGGTACAAAGTACACATGAAGTGAATGGCTTCATATTCCTTGTGCCACAACTTCAGTCGATTTTTATGCACTTTGTTCCCCTGTATATTATCTGGAACTCTTTTTAGAAAGAAGAAAATACGCCTTGCCTGTGAATATTGTTATTCTGTGTGATTTTCAATGGAGTCTGGGAGTATTAAAAGCATGATAGAACAGTTTTAACTATAAAACACATAGAAATACTACTCCCTTTCTTGCTTCCTCTGGGTAAGGAGTGAGTGGAAAGGAAAAGGAGACAGAGCCTCTAACCAGAAAGCATGCATTACACTGGGTGCAGGGTCACAGCAAGGTTCATCATCATCATCATCCACAATAAGGGTACTGAAGAGATGCATGTTTTGGTTTTGTGGGTTGTCCCACCGCCAAGCAGTGCTATGGCATGTGCCTGAGGCAGCTCAGTCGGGCTCTGCCCCGTGCAGGGAGCCCTTGGCAAGCCACAGCTGAGCCCTTGGAGCAGTCCTTGGCTGTTGCCTGGTGGCATGATGTCCTGCACGTACCTCATTTTGTTGAAAGGGCAGAGTTAATGAATGTTTAGGTTGTCTGAACAAATACATTTGCCACACTTGAAACCCCATGGATATCACTGCCCCCACCCCTCCCATGAGTGGAAGAGCAGCCTGTGTCCAGCCGGAGGTGCCTACAAGGAGACCAACATATTAATGCCATTCAGCTCAGGTACTGAGCTACCTGCCTCTGCTTCTACATGCATACCTCCTGGTGGCCTGATGGCATGTGATTCAGAGCTGCTGACTCTAGTGTCCAGTATGTGCTTGTCTAAAGGTAATCTGCTTGTTTTGTGCTTTAGTGGAGAGAAATAAGCATGTTCAGCTGGTGATTCAGCTGCCTGTTCTAGTTCCTGTCCTACACAGAGGTGATTTGTCTGTCTCCTGCCATTCACTGAAGACAGTGCCTGATCAGCTAACTTCTGAACTTTTAGAGGTATAATGTTTATTGAGATTAATTAATGCCTAAGTACTGACTTGTAAGATATTTAATTACAGATCACAAAGTGGAACAAGTGTTACTAGAAGAAATAAAATCCAGGTACACACTAAAATGGCTTTTATGCTGAGTTTTGTTATATGTGTGCAATATATCCTGCTAATAAAAAGGAAAAGAAAGTTTTTATGTGCACCTGTGCATATGTTCATGTACACAAAAAAAAAATTAGGGTGTGTTGTGAAACTACCTCTTTTAACTGAATGAATGTGACAAACTTCTGGGCACACAAAAACTTCTAGTTTTTGTGTGTATATATATATATATGTATATATACACACACTCACACACAAATACATATAAAGGAGTCAATATAAAACAAGGAAACTTATTTGACTTGTGGCAGTGTAAATCTAAATTCCAAGCACACGTTTCATATTCTTTAATGACGTGCAATAACATACGTGCAGACCCTTCAAAAACTCCCTTTTTTAAAAAATAATTGAATACGTGTACTTACATATACTCCAGTATATGTAATAGTAGCTCTGAGTCAAGTTTAGTTTGCAATAATACCTATGTGACATAGCAGAGATAAACAGAGAGACGAACACTGTGTGTGGTTGTGGCTGACTGTCCACACACCTACATGCAATGTAACTCTGGTATTTCAAACCTGAATGGCTTACTCCATAGTTCAGAGCTCGACCAGGCTGCTTTGCCACTAGAAAACAGCCTTGAAGACTTCACTTGGCCTAAGATGCCATTCACAGATGGTGAAAGGCATTTTAAGGAGCTCTAAACCCTTTTCTGTTCACTTTGCTGAGGGTGTTTACAGGAGGACAGGAGAGGTGGCATGGCTGCTCCATGACATTGCCAAAGAACGTGCCCCAAGCCCCAGAGAGATGTGAGCTTAAATCAGTCCGGGTGCTCAACAGCGAGATCAATCCCATCCCAGGACTGGCACAATGACAACGTCGCTTCGAACAAACTAAGCACAGCTGGGGATAGACCTCATCAATGCAGGAAAAGGGAAGTAAAGTAAGAGTGCATTAGCCATAGAATAATTTGTTTGGAATATCTGCCTACATTTTTTAGATTTAAAACATTCCTTGCTAGAACATTTATTTTATGCATACACTCACTGTGTTGTGACTAAAGAGCTGATGTGAAGATCAATGACTTGCAGAGATCTAAATCTGTGTTTTAATAAAAAAAATTATCTGCAGTCTAGTCTTTTACTTCTTTTCATGCATTAATGTAGGTAATCCTTAATGTGTAAGTCATAAATTTCAATAATTTGAAAAGTAAATTAGCTGTTTTCCCAGCTGTAGTTCTTGGATTCTATTTCATTTACTTCTGAAAATACATCTCAGGGCCAAATGTTGCCCTTACCTGTATTTGTCTCTGAAGTCAAAGGAAACTATGTCTTTAGATCTGAGCTGAAAGAGTAGAATGGTTGGGTTTTTTCTTGTATCCTGCCCACATAAATCCCATCTATGGGCCTTATCCAAAAACTTCTCAAATCAAAGGAAGTGTGTAATGACTTCAACTGATTATGAAGTACAATTAAATTATTATGAAATGGTTTTAATAAGAAGAAAAAATAGTTATTCAAAGCCAAAACTTTTTATTTTCATAAGAAATACCCATTTTTTGATACATTCAGAGTCTTGAAAATAATTTGGAAAAAAAAGTTTTAAATTGTTGAAATTTTTTTTAAAAAAACTCTGTTTTTCCTCTTCATTTGTTTAAAAATATTGATTGCAATAACAAATATATGTAAAGTGTTTTAAAGCAAACATTTCCTTATTATCAAACTTAAGATATCAAAGTATCTGAGCTGTGTATTCTTTTGTTTCCTTTTAAAAATATTATGAAATTTGAGATTTTCTTCCTCAGCCATAGTGGGATTTTTTTTTTTTTTAAGTAGGAGGAAAATTTCAACAATGAAGTTTGTGAAGAATTCCCCTTTGGTCCAGGATTTTAGGAGCAGAATAATTGGCGAGCAAGTTCATACTTCATGATAATGCCAGTTGTAATTTCCTTTACACTGAGCTAGGCCCACTGAAACGAGACAGAGCTTGTTGAGCTTAAAAAAAGAAATTTGGGAAAAAAAATAAAACCAAACTATTTGTCTCTTCCCATCCCTGCAAGCCACCCCCGATAACATATTTGCTGTCACCAGAGGAGACAAGCGTTGATAACTTGAATCTGTCAGCTCTTGTCTTCCAGGTTGCTAATGAGTCTCAACATTCAGCTGCTAAGTGAAATTGTGATGGACAGACCTTCCAGTCTTCTCACTGCACTACAGAATAAAGGAGGTCTTCCTATTGTGGCTAAACATTGTCTGAAATATCTCAGGAGAATAAATGGTAAAGCGATTACTGAGAAATGCTCTGCTGTTGTAGAATTCCTTGTCTTTGTGGAAATGTATTAATAAACAGGTTTGGGATATATCTCATTAAACTGAAATGAGTTCAATCAAAAATTGCTAAAAAAATGATAACTATTAGCTGTTCTAAAATGCACTTATTTTTTGTCAACAAGCCTTAATTTGAATGAACATTGTGGTTAACTGTGAAATTACAAATTGCACAAAATACCAAACAAATGAAAAAAAATGGGAAAAAAAGGGGGGGAAAAGGAGAAACAAAGTCCCGTGGAACTGAGAAGAAATATCAATAATCAAAAATAACTTTCCTGGTGTTTTGACTCCTAGAACCAAACCTTTGAATTGGGAATGATCATATACACTGATATGCACTGATTGTATTGTGGATGGGCCTAGAAATAGGCATTAGTGTTGTGTGCTGAGATGAATGTAAAGTTCAAACTCTGTAGGACATGAAATGTTTGGATACATTCACTGCCTCTCTACACATAAACTCTCAGCCCTTGACTTACCAGAATTAGCATGCCTTGCAGTCTGGCATGCAAAGAAGAGAAGATGAAGTTTAGTTACATTATTTGGCAGTTCTCTAACCTATCCCAGTGTCCAATTACTTGCTACAAAATACGGTCATGCAAAGGTTTGGACTTGGTACAATATTCAATTTGTATGTCCACTGAAAATCAATTCAAGTATTATGGAGACAGCACAATTGTCTGTAGGACATGAAATCAGCCACCCAGCTCTTTGTTTGTTACAACAACATGGAGGAGTTATTTTGACAACACTTTTATAATGTGGGTTAATGTCATGCAACAGCACATGTCTAGGAACGGGCATTTGACATTTCCCAGAGCATTTTCAAACCTACTGTTTAACAGATATCTACATGATATCAGCAAAAGAAGTATTCCTTTTTTTGCAGAAGTCAGCTTACAAGCTTTAAAATCAGGCTTTAAAACTTCTCTTTGTGTGATAAAAACCCTGAGAAACCCTGGGGAATTCAGAACTGCCACTGGAGCAGGCCTTTTAAAACACATCTCTGTTATATTCACCAAGATTTTTTAAATCTAGCCCCCTATTTTAGAATGTAAAAAAGCAAAGAGAGGTGCTTTAACCTCTTCACTAGATGTAATGTTGACTCTGGAGAAATCAAGCAGGAAAGTGGAACAAGAATACTATGGCTTAAGTCCTGAAAAGCAGAGTGAAGAATTTATGTGAGTGTTTGGGACGATGTGTACAGGAATAGACCTGCTATCAAGTAACCATGAAAATTAAGATAGATTATTCATCTGACTTGGCTCAGAAATTTGAAATTAGGAAAATGATGCCTGATATTTTTTCAACTAGGACAACAAGGCTGTGAAATTACGTAGGTGCCAACTCCAATCTTTGCATTAGCTGAACATAATAGAGTTGGTGCAGTAATTGAGGCTCACAACATTTGAAAGGACTGCATGGAATTTATATCTGGAAAAAACTGCATTCATTGTTCCATTCAAATCCATTTCTTCACATCCGTAAGTAATAGACAAAATAGCATTGTCCATTGCAATAACACCCACTTTGGCTCAGATGAATAGTGAGACTGAAGAAATATTTGAAATCTAGGTTTGGAGTCCTATACTGCACATCAGTATGGTTTTCCATGAAGTATTTTCAAGATGATAGGTAGGAAAAGGGGGTGCTTTCTTTTCTATGTAAGGTATATACTCTTATTTGTCGAACCTGTGTCAAACATGTTTGATATCTCTCAGGCTACATTTACACTATCAAATAACTTCCATCCCCAGTTCATTCCTGGGTCTCTGTTCCCTCACAGTACATGTTGCATGAATTTTCATTTGCTGCTAAGCTATTATTGTAAGAGATCTCAAATTATAGTATTATATTGGCTACAGATAGATAGATGGATGGATGGATGGATGGATGGATGGATGGATGGATAGATAGATAGATAGATAGATAGATAGATAGATAGATAGATAGATAGAAAGTGCTATCAGTATTCAAGGGCTATACAAAGTACCATGAGATGCTGTAGGCTACATCAGATCAGAAGTGTTGAGCTTTTCCTGAAAGAGGCTCCACTTGAGCAGTGCAGATGTAATCATTCTGCATCCCTTGGCTGAGGATCCTGCTCTCAGTCTCCGTGTCAGTATCACACCGTGCAATGTTTTGCAGAAATAGCTCATCTGGCTGTTAATAAACCCTGTTTTGACAGAAGATTGAGGTGATAACCCAGATATTAATGGCTTCTTCACTTAGACCTTTAGTAAAAAATGTCCCATCTTTTCATTCTGGAAAGTGCGAAAAATCAAAGAGGGAAGATCGTGTTTTGTTATTTATCTCTACTTTTCTTCCCATCAGATACAGCAACTACCACGACCCCTTTTTTTCTTTAACATGGCTAGCAAAAGCACACTGGGAGATACTAGTGAGGAATGTACATCTTGCAGTAAGAAGCTCATTAATTAATCAGAGCTGTAGCAAGGACCGACAGTGTTTCAAATTTTTCAGAGCAAAACTATTTCACTAAAAGTTCCATAATCCTAGATAAAGTCAAAGGTCTGATATTTGATAAAAGCATAGAAGTTAACAACTTCCAAGTTCAAGTAAGGGAAGATATAAAGTTGAGAACATTATGTACTAAGAGTGAAAAAAATAGATGAAAGCTATGCCCATAGATATTGTTATACTTACTGATTTAGAAATAATTTCCTATACATGTAAAGGTTGCATTTTGATTGCTTTCCCAGAATACACATTGGGTCTCTCTGGATTGAATAATTTCACTCTGAAATCAATACTTTTAGAAGCCATGAGTCAATCTGCCTTCCCAGCACAGTCATCCTCTTTTTTTTTTAATTTTTTTTAAAATTTTATTTTTATTTTTTTTGTTTTCCTTTTTTTGTTTTGTTTGGATAATGCTTCCCTATCCATAAAGTGCTATGTCAGTGTTGAATATCTAACTTTTATGGGAGTAAGATATTTATTAGGTAGTTAAACTAGGCGAGCAAGGTACAAGACTCTAGGAGAAGTGTAAACAGGAACTTTGAGAATGACTGTTCCCAGTGGGCTGTATTTAATTCAGAATTCTAATTTGTAACTGAAACAGTANAAAGTATGAAATTAACCTTTTACTTATATTGCCTTATGTTTCTTATCTTATATTAGGAGATGATAATGATTGACTTACATAGAAATGTCACAAGTTCACTCATATCAATCTTATCTGATACCCCTACATTGCAACGTATTTCTAAGCTATCTCAGATACCAGGCATAGTGTAACTAAGGAAAAATGGAATTCAGTGGGAATTAATTTATCCTATGAAATTAACGTTTTGACTGCTGGCATTAAGAATATGAACTTGCTAATCAGAATAGCCTGATGGAAATAATAATTTAACGTGTTAAAGGATGCTGTGGAAATAACTGACCAGTGTGATGTGCTTTGTGACCATTGGAA
>VZTN01019857.1:40196-79651 GCA_013400515.1 Erpornis zantholeuca | reverse complement strand
AAAGACCATGCCAGTCTCAGTTAAACTATCTGAGCTAAACCCCCAAACAAACAAAAAAACATATGAAAAACATTCCCCCGACAAGCTACTGTGGACCCCTCCATCTTCTGCTTATCACACCACCACAAGGCAGTTTGCTGGAAGTTGCAAATCTTTCTGTGATGATTACTTCGTATTCTGTAGATGCTCTGCTTTTAACAGTTATGAATGAGTTATAAAGGGATTAAAACAAAAAAATCACCAATTTTGGAGCATTGAGGAATGATTTTTGCAAATGAATATAAACCCCAACATTATTTTGACAGGAATTATATATTTTCATCAGACTTGCCAGTTCACCCAAGACACAAACTATTAACCAGATGATCGTACAACAAGGTCTTACAAAATACATGACTGTGTGATCAGATTACATCTTAGTCTTTTCAATGTTTTAGTAATCTAAACAAGTTCCTCACATCTGACAAGGCTGTCTGGGATGGGGCAGCAGAGTAAATTTTTTTTTTTAAAGCCAGGTGTATCTCATTGATATACTGCTGATAATAATTAGCTGATGCATTTTTAGCCTGTCTTTCTCTAGAAGCAAAGTGTACATGTTAGTTCTTGGTGTGAGAGGAAGGAACAGGAATCTGTGCATTCCCTCTTTGGGCACAGGGACTGAGTTGAGCTCAGCTGAAATGAGTGATAAGATGCCTCAAATATTACAAGGTTCTCATGAGTGTAAGGAATCATGTAGTCAAGGGGGAGGCTGCAATTAAAGCTGATGATGTGTCAGGAAACCCATATGATGAATGAGAGGGGTAGAAAAGGAAGAGTTCTTTTAAATGTACCAAACAATAGTTTCACACAAGTATAAGTGAAGTTCCTGAGTGCCACATGCAGAGGCATCTTCTGCCTCATTAACAGGTAACCTAACTAGGAGGCTGGGTCATATACCAAAGTATTTCATCCCATGACAGAAGAGAGAAGGAACAGTGATTCCCTTCCTGCCCTCTGACCTCCCTGGTCAAAGGGACTTCAAATCTTGGCTAAACCTTCCCTGGAATCACAGGACTCTGCAGAGGTAGAAACTTGTTCTGGCACCTTCCTGGGGCATTAGGAGCATCTCCAACACAGGAAAAAAGCCAGGTGCTTTTCCCACTACTGGAAGACAATACACACGTGGCAATATGCAGGTTGGGAAGAGAAGACAAGCTGGCAGGGAAGTAAGCCCAGAGCAGGGCACAGAAACAGCACTGCAGATGCACAGCCAAAGCAGTACCCAGTGATTCTGGCATTAGGGGTATGTTTAGAACCACAGTACAACTGCAGCACCACTAAGTCCCAGGGCTGCAGCAATGACTTTAACTGTTCTAGCATTAGGAGACAGATGTGGAGTTGGCTGTGCATTTTGGGAGGACTCCAACATTTCCTTTGCCATTAACTTCCTCATAAGAACATGCTTCCTATTCATACAAATTATAGTAGAGGCTTAAGCTATTAAGAATGTAAATTCCCAAAATTATCTCCCAAATTTATCTCTATATGATCCAGAGAACAGGATAGCAGTATAATCCTGCTGGCTCCATTACTGGGTGTAGTTCCAGCTTGACTGCAGTAACATCAGGAAAGTAGGAAATACATAATAGGTACATAATAATCCAAATGGAAACTCCTCTGGAGATTGCACTGCAAACAGCTACCAGGACTTACAGGTAAACACTGAGAAAGAACTTGTTTGCCAGCTTTTGAAAGAACTTTCACTGTCAGCTATGCCAGTGAAAGATTGCCAGTGGCTGCTGTAATGATAAGGACACACTTATGAAATATCACTCACCAAACCAGAGCTGCCACAGAAAGCAACAACCAGAAACTACTACTAAAACTAACTCCCTCAGCTGAGTTGAGAAAGGCTACTGTCAAAAGAGTTCTTCGAAATATGATACACAAAGGTGTTACTGCATGAGAGTAAGAAACAGGAAAATGCTCACTGGAAAAAGCAAACAGCAGCAGACTGAAGGGAGAAAACCCTCATACATCAAAGACAGTTTCTCAAATGATGGTTATAAAATATGGAAGGGGGGGAGAATTTTGTATCTTCTTCTACTTTGGTATCCAATATGATTTCAGATTCTTTCCCGAAAGAACCTGAGATAGAAAATTTCAGATCCAGTGGCTGAAGTTGATAGGACTGTAACTATTTGAAAGCAGAATTGTATAACAGAGTGTGCCAGGTGGCCTTATGAATACATAATAATTAATGGAAAAGATAATCTGGAGATGGAATGCCACATTCTCTCATGTCATGTACATAACAAGCATCAGGCCAGTCCACAGAGATGGTGGCTGGCTCTGAGCCTGTACAACATCCCAAGGAATGGAACTTATGGAAGAAAACAGAAACTGGGGTGCTGGATAAGAAAAGATTATTAGCCAAGCAGGGAGCATTCCTACAAAAAGAAACTAAATTTATGAAGGCTTAAGGGATTCTAAAATTAGAGCAAAGATAAGCCTAGAAGTGTCTGTTACCTGCTTCTTACATAAGCCAACCAGAGCTGTAGCCTGACACTGCATCATCTTTCTCCTGAAGAAATGCAGAATTTTCTATTACAAAACCACCTTTTTGGAAGAGCAGCTGGTTGATTCTCCTTTCTGTGCCCCCTCCAACCTTTCAACACTTTGTAGTTTGCTGGGGCCACAGGAAGGAAGTTAGGAGCTCTCCCCACCCAAGTTATATTATTCTGAAAAGAAAACATTGTTGTAGAGACCAATAACATGTTGAAGAGATTGCATGCTTGATAGCTTTAACCAGCTAGTGTATGCTATTACTGCCCTCTTACTCTCATTTCCTGCTTTTTTCTTATCTAATTTTTTGGCAGTGTTGCTTTTCCTGAGATTTAGCTGTACATGGCCAAAGCCACAGTAATTCAGCTGAAGGACTTGGATTTTTAACAGATAATAAGCATACAGGACTTTTCCCATGCACTCTTCCAGGAAATCTTAATAAATTTAAATATAACAGGAAGAAACCTGGTATTACTCAGTCTGGTGATTATAATACATCTGCTCTTTGATTTCTGGTAAGACCTAGTCTTTCATGGAAGCTCTATAAGCAATAAAGCACCAAATGAATGACACAATTAATGAAGTTTTCCATAAACAACTAGAAGAATCTCAAAAGTGAACACCAAACAATATTTTAGGATTATCTAACTGCTTGCATGCTAGATTTGTCTAACCATGACAGGTGAAATCCTGGAGAACTATGGGCCTGCCATATTTGTACAGCAAAAGCAACAGAAACACTGCCCATTAGAAGAGGTTTTTAGAAGTCTTTACTTTTTTAACCTTTTTTTTTTTTAAATAATCAAATGCAGTGTTTAAATTCCTTTTGAACTATTAAGCATCCAAACACAGACTGTGGCACTAAACAGGAAAGTAAATTTATCAGATAAGCTTTTTTCATTTGGCTGGTTTTGAAAATGAAGTGACCATAGAGTGCACATGGTAATTAATTACACACATTTCTCACTGTCTATACTGAATTATTAAAACATTCAGAGAGCAAAGACAAAACTCAATTCTCTGTTCTCTCATTTGGATCAAGATATGACAAATCTAATTTGGGCTACTTAACAGATTGTTTACCTCATCAATATCTCAGTGAGAAATAAAAAGTACAAATCAGAGCAGAACAACTCAGAGTAAGGCAGGTTTTTGATTGGAATTCCACGAATCTTTGGACAACTCTAGCACACCCAACCTGAAGTCAAAGGGCAAAGGTTCCCTTCAGCAAAAAGATCATAGGGAATCAAGGGTTGTTTCTTGTCACAAAGCTGAAACCCAACATTTTCTTTTTCAACGGAAAAGGAACTTTTTAAAAATATACAATAAGATATTGTACACTGCAATTGATACATTAGTATGTTTCCCTATTATATAATATTTACTGTCAGGTTCTGAGTCCTCTTGAAGTGCTCACCTTCCCTAAGTATTCACTGAAGGAGAAGCACTCACTCAACACCGGCACCAAAATTTAGACACAATACAGATTTCTAATGGCTCTGCCTTCTCCTCATGCACTGACAGGAAAACTGTGCATTATTTCAGAATTCTTGCTTACTGCCTGCTATATTGACATAGACTGAGTCACTTCTCTAAATATTCCTTGCAGAGTGGCAAAGGTTTTCACCATTTTCCCTGGAACACCCCCTTCCTCCCAAGTGATTGGTCCAAGAGTATTATTATAGGTTCCAGGGGAAAGGTAATTATTATTAATGTTACACAATGCTTTCCTTTAAGAATCTATTCTCAATTGTTAGTTCATTGTGAATGGGAAAATTCAAAATTACAATGTCATTAAGAGGAGAAAAAAATACAGCTTCTCCCCCCCTATTTTTTAAAGAGAATTACTAGTACCTCCATACTAGTAATACTGAAGAACAGGATTTGATATTCTGCACCAAGATAATAAAGATGTGAGAGATGCAACTACCAAAACACCCTGCTCCTACAAGACTCTCAAATCTCTTCCTAATAAAGCCTTGTTAAAATTCAGCAGGTACATACTTTGAGGATTCAATATATGCCAGGTCAAGGGGCTAGACAAGGCTTTTCCTTGCTGTCCTTTCCCCTGAAGAGGATGACCACTGCAACACGAAGTCAAAGCCATAAGGCAGGGGACTGGCTCTGCTGTTCTTTCTGTGCTGTGACTGAGGCCAGTGCCCAAATTCTGAACAAAGAGGCAGCCACACATGTCAAAGAGGAGAAAGGAGGGAAATACTCAAGCAAAAGTCTACTGAAAAAGAGGAAGATGAGAAAGATCATGAGGAACATGAGAGAGTTCTTGGGACTCTGGCTGGGGTATCAGAAGTCTGAAAAGAGCACTCAGGAAAAATTTGGAGAAATGAGGTGATGAGGTGGAGAATGAAACTTCTGCAGTCAGCTAGAGAACATTCCCTTGCAAAACATGAACTCAAACATCTGACCCCAGTGAACCAGACAAAATGTGTAAGGCTGCATTCTAAATCAACTGCCAATTCTACTTACTTAGTTTGTCCACGTAGAAGTGTGAACCTCAAGACCTTCTAGAGTGCCAGTAAAGTGTGTATGGGTTGCCTTTCTTTTATTATTTTCCTTGGTTTGTTTTAATTCTTTAAAACCTCAGAATTGCTTTAACGAAACATTATGAAGTTCAATTCTGTAAAATTCAGAAGTTATATTAGAAAAGCTTAGCTTTAACACAACCTTTTCAAGGTACTGTTTCTACCTCGAAATATAGATGTTGAGTTTCTAGAGAGCCATAGAATGATATAAAATCTATATTGGAAGTCGGGCTCTCCATTTTTAAGTTTTGTTTACACTGTGCGAATACTTTTAGAAGAAAGAAGAAAAGATGGAGAAGGTCAGAAGGGCTGGGAAAAAAGAATGGTTGGAGGAGAACTTGTGCCTCCTCTTCTGTGTGACCCCTCAGATGCTACAGCTCTTGCCAAAAGCTCACAGGGGCAGGTGAAAGCTGGGAGATGGGAGAAAGGCACAGAGAGATTTGCACATGGATCATCCCTGTCTCTAATCCTGTCCCTTTGCTCCTGCTTCCTCAGTCCATGTGGCAATTACAGCTCTGGTGTTTGGTACAGGCTCTTCCCTAGCCAAGGTCATCTCATCACCCAGAACATCTGAAAGTCCCTGATTAAAGAGCTATTACAGCTTTTCCTCCTCTTCAACTCACGTGTCTTTAAGAAAAGCTGTCCTCCAACAGCTCTCTAAAAAAGGAAGTAGTTTCTTCATAATTGGTTCATCAGAAGCCCAATACCTCTTGCCTAGATCATTCTTTGAACTTGTGCTTCAATGAGATTTTTGATAGGCAATATATCTAAAATACCCTGAAATATCCTTAACTGCTATTTCAAGTGAGACAGTGTGTCCCACATTGAGTCAAATTTTGTATTCAGTGTCAGAAATATGTGACAGGTGTTGCACCCTGCTAAGAATGATGATAAGGCTGACAGCATGGAGGATCCACCATAGACAGTGGATTTGTCAATTCCTTTGTTTTTTGCTACTTTTGAGGCTTTATTGGAAACCTGCTCAATGACAGGAGATTCTGATGTTGTTCACTACCCACAGGTGCCAAAAGGGATACTGTCACTGAAACAATAAAGCTAAATAGGTTCAGAAAAGAAATAAATTTTAAGAAAGAAAAAAAAATTTCTTTTTACAGAACTGCTTCATGATGCACTGCCCACCAGCATCCATCCTCCCTTAACAGTGGCCAGCTCTAAAGACAAGGAATAGAATCATGTGACAGATACTGCAATGAACTCAAGTAAATCAGTTTTTTGCTCCTACTGTCTCTTGGAACAGAGTTAACATTGAATGATAGGAAACTTTCATGTATTGGTAAAGGGAAAAATAAGAATATTGATGCCTGTAAAAAATGACTTGTAAGTGGCAGCGACATTATAAACAGTATTTTAATATGATGTGAATTACAAGCACATGATACAGAGAGGATGATATACTGATTTTCTTCATTCTGCACTATGCATGTCACTAAGATCAATGGAAGTCACATACCTATATCAAGGGAATTATAATATGTGGAATTATTTATAGAATGGCTGCTTCAGGTATGCACCAATTGCAGCATCATAATGGCCCAACTTATGACTGAGGACAAAGCCATTTATTACATATTGTAAATGATAAAGCTTGCATTCCTATCATTGCTTCATTCATCACAGTTTTTCTTAAGTGAAAGGAAGAAATAACAGAAGGATTCTTGTACAGTCTTTTTTTCTTTTTAAAAAAAGAAGCAATAAGCACTGTTTATCACTAAAAGACAATTGTTCCACTTACAAACTAAGTCATTAAAAAACAGCTACTGGCAGTATTTTCCAAAACAGGGTTATGCAAAGTACGCCGAAGGAAATATGCTGAAACTACAGGAATCACTTCTGGATTGCTCAAAATTCTCGGGGTCCCAAAGAAGCTGAAAAGCATCAGCACACAGAAGTCCAGCATCTCCAAACTTCTGGTGGTAAGAAAGAATGAACCTGTAAGCACATGCTTCCCTTTTCCAACAGTCAGCAAAGCTGTGTCAGCACTGGCAGGAAAAGAAAAAGCCTTACAGCTACAGAGGCACCTTTATAATTTTCATATCTCAGAATGATGGCATTGCCAATAAAGCCTGCTTTTGAATCACCATTTACTTCTACAGCTCACTTGGTTTCACAGTAGTCTCTATCTCCTACTGTTAACTCTTAAAAGAAGCCTTTCAAAGATCAATCCAGTCTGTTAGGATTCTGGATGTTAAAATTGAATTTTTCATGTCTACTTGTTCTTTTGAAAGGCTTAAAAGCAATTTATGGCAATCAGCACAAAGGGATTTGATTGACAAATTTTAACAAAGTGATCTAGAGAAGATTCACTGGGAAAAAACTGCTAAAACTGTGAATTAAACGGCAAATAGTCTTTCTCTGTCTGCCCTTGAAACAAAATAGGTTCTTTTAGATGTGAAAATCATTCTAAAAGCTTCTAAAAGTACCTAATTAAAGGTTTAGAATGCACAGCATTATCTCTCAAATCTGCAAAAGTAATCAAATAAAAAGAAACTACAAAAGGACAAGTGCCACAATGGCTACCAAACAAGTCTGTTAACCTCACTCGCAACAAACTTCAAAAACACAGTTGCCAAACTTCCCTCAAGTGAAATACAGGAGATTTGGGTGAAGCACCTGTGGAAATTTAGGTTTTTTTCTTCTCTCCTTTGCCTATTTGCTCTTTACTTCACAGTATGCTGTCTTAAATTAGCTTTCTCTGCAACTCTGCTTCTCCGCCTGCCGACAGGAGCAATGCCCAGCTGGAGGGTCCCTGCCAGGCCACCCAGGCAGCAGTGCTGTGTCCCTGCCAACACTGCTCCAGAGGCACTCCAGCAGTGGGCAGTGAGCAGCAATCCCTGCTGAATGTGTGCAGCACCAAAGATACAACTCCCCCAACCAAAGACAGATCTTAAACTGCCAGGCAAACTCTCACTGGAAGCACCGTGAAGTTCTATGCTCCCATTTGACATTTTTACTCTTCTGTTTTGAATTTTTGGGCTTTCACTGACCAACTCATGAGGGAAGAAGTGTAATTTGGGAGGGAAAAAGAGTAATCTGGCTGCTTTTTTTTTTCATTTTATTTTTAAACCTCCCATTATGTGAACAGTGTTAGACTGATAACAATTAGCATAGTTACACTTATTTATTATCCTGATGGTGCAAATTATTTTGTATGCTACTGCCACTACATGCAAAGCATTTGCATTAATACTCAGACAATCCTACCACCCGAGTTAAAATTATTGCCTCCCATCCAACACATCTTTCACTTACTTTAGTTCAAGTTTGAAATTAATTTCCAGGGTAAGAGCAGGGTAAAGCTTTTCCCTGTTTGAAACTACAGCACAGCTGATAGATTTCACATTTTTGTAATGGGGTTTCAACATCATATACCTATCTGCTGATTTACTGTTTAAGTATTATCCAGATTTTTTTTTCTTTAGACTACTCTTTTGTGACTTCAATTTACTGTTACCTGTAAATATAACTAATGTGTTAAACTTCTCAGCATTCAAATCACTCACATGATATGAACCCACTCAAAATCATTTATATTTAGACTACAAAAACCTACTAAACTTTTGTACTAACAAGTTAGGTTTTTTTTACAAATTATATTTATGTCTCCGGAAATTTTCCAATTCACTACTCAATGCTATTCTAACATTATGGTGTTTTTATATAATTTATTAGTTTTCCTTTGTCTGGTAACTTGCTGTAGCTTACACACTTTCATATTTATTGGAGACATAACAGAAAAAAAAAGAATCTGAAATGCCAACACAAATGGAATTTAACACAAAAAACTCAGAATTCATTAATGATAAAATATGTAGTTATGAAAGAGTGCACACAAGTGATTCACTCACTGAATTATTGCAGAGACTGAGGGATTTATGCAAGATAACAATACATACAAAACGATACAGCTCAGTTCAACACACCACATCTCACTGCATTAGCTGCATCTTGTGAACCAAACCTACAACTGAGTCATCTCTGCTCATTTACTCTATAATAAATTACCTTTTTTTCTTTAGAACAGCTATCTTTGCCAAAGAACAAAAGGTCACTATGTGGGTAAACCTACAGTATTAATCTAGACATTAAACCCCTATTTTGGCAATAATAAATATGAAGGTTCAGAATTACCCATTACAGACTGTAAACATGATTGTTTACTTAGTATGATCTTTTCATATCCACCATACAAACAATTTGTGTTTCAGGGAAGTCGAAGATATGATTCAAATACTTCTTTGAAGGCTGACCAAACAATTTTCTATTAGTTTTACAGTGACCTTTGTTCTATATTATTCTAGTGTTGTGGATACATTTTTTAAAAGTCCTATAGAAAATATGATTAAAACCATATGATTAAGCTCATTAAAACCAATGATGAAGGTTTCTCTAGATATCTGGATTCATTCTATGATCAAAACTTGTTTGCTCAATAAAGTTTTTTATTCATCAAAGACTCAGGTAATGAGAAATCTTTACATCTTTTAATTACACATTCCTGATAACATCATCCTCAATTTCTGCATAGTTGCAATTTAGAATAAAACATGTTTTAATTAACTTTTTTTAAAGCACAGTAAAGACTTTATCAGATATTAATGGGAACCACCAACAGTCCAAACCTACTTGGATGTTTCTTTTCAGTAACACAAACTAGTAAGAATTGTCACCTGTAGCATATGCTTCTTTTGCTTTCACAATATTGGTATAAACGTGATACAAATTATTTAATGACTGTGTAAATGTTTTAAAAAATACCCTCAAAACTGAAATAACTTTTTTAAAACCAACTGCTCTTCAGACTGCTGCTCAGATCCTACAGTCAGTTAGTTGACACTTGCAAGATTTCACATATCTATCTCAGAAACTGTTAATTACTGATAAAACACACAGCTGCAAAGACCCTGCACTCCAGAGGTGACTTACCAGTGGTGAGGCTGCTGCTCAGCCTCTGCTCAGCCAGGCCTGGGCTCTGCTGGCCATTTAGAACCAGCTTTAGACCCTCTGTGCTGGGGGTCCTGGCCTAGCTCAAAGCGCACGGAACCCCACCTACCTCCTCATGCAATCCAGTGCCCGAATGAAGAAGTCTTTGTGCAGCTGGTGCTCGTCCCTCAGGATGGAGCACTGCTCCAGCGTCACCGACATGGATGTCCTGTCTTTGGCACTTTTGCAGCAGGTGAAGCGCACTCCGTTCAGCTTCCGGCAAATCTGAAACACAGGCAGGCCCCGCGGGTTGGCCTTCTCACAGCAGCCAGGCTGTCCAGCCCCTACAGCTCTGCAAGCCCACAAGGTGCATACAGAGAGCTTTCTCAAGAAGGAAGCACCTATTAAAAGTTAGTGCTGGTACATCCAATTCTTGAATTTGAAATAGGATTTTTGTTAGCCTAGGCTATAAAAAACCCCCAGTTACTTCACTGTTTCCTCACTTAATCTAGCAACCACCCTGCTCAATGAAAGCTTAATTGTCTGAACCTAATGAATAAAGAAAAACCTTGATAAGTCCTAACTCACAAACACGAATGCAGCATACTAACTTGTTGTGAACATATGGATTCACACATCTGAATTGAAATAGTTTTTATTTTCAACAGGTAAACTGTTTAATGTGTGACTCACAATTAATAAAGTTTAACACAAATGACTGCCAGGGATTGTCTACTTTCACGTATACTTTGAAAAAGTTGTAAGGCATAAGGGAAACATGACATTTTTGAAGATATTTTATATCTCCCCTTAAGAATGAATCAGTGGTTGTACCAGTCCATTAGTTCATACTTTGGTTTCAAACAATATTTTACTAGAAAACGAAAAAATAGAAGGAGAAATGCCACGCCCAAGTGCGGGTGTACCTTTCCCCAGATATAATTTGTTCTGAGAAAAGGTAATACTTTGCTTTGCTTACACCTATCCCTGGAGAATCAGAGGTATACCACTATGAAACCCCAAAATGTTTATGAGAATAGGGCAAGGCAAGAAATTACAGCGTAATCATCCAAAGGAACTTCCCACATTGGCTGTCAAGGGAGAGCCTGCAGGATGAAACTGGAGCATGATCTCCATAATGTCACTTCAGCAAATAAGCACTTCTTCATCTGTCAAGTGCATTCTCAAGAATTCTATTAAAATCAATGGCCCAGAAAATACTTAAGAGTCTTTAAGGTCTTTGTGACATCATGGTGAGGGCAAAAGTTTAATTCAGGGAATCAATTAAGGGAATCTTAGAACCCAAAGAGGTACAGGGTAGTGAAGGAGAATCTATGAGTGTTTCTTCAATCCTATAATACTAAATTTTAAAAGTGAAATCTGTTTAAATGTTTGCACAGTTGCACTGGGATTTAAATAAAGTATTATATGATAATTTTCTTAAATAATGCTGTGAAAGAAGTTAATAATTGAAGAGATTAATTCTCTTTACACTACTGTCTTTGGAAGTCCATGAGTCATGGGAGCTATTCGACATGAATGAGTCATTAAAAAAATTAAAAAGATAAAAAAATAATAAAAAAATAAAGTCATAGAAAATCCCAGGTAATTATTCTGGATGAGTGATGGGCTCTGATGTAGGGAAGACTTAGGAAGAGAAGAAACAGACTTAACTTCTACTAGATTTGTTCTTACAGTCCAATTATATCAGGGATTACATGTAGGTACAGATCTATACGTGGAATCTCATACACCTACTGCAATAAAAAAATAATATTGCACAGCTATGGCACTGACAAAGTTATATTTTCACATCCTTTTCAGGAGATAAATGGAACATAACAGTGTGTAGATCAATGGAACCAGAAATACACATTTCAGAAAGTTAAAGTAAGGGAGCCTAAAGAGAAATAGAATTCAGTGAAGGAAAAACCTGAAACACTGTTATATCCAAAGAATGCTTTTTACCCATGAAATTATTTTTAGGGAACTCTGAATAGATGGTAAAATACAATTGTCTATACCCAGAGATTTAGCACATTGTGGCATATTCTTTGTAACTCATTTTATACTGTAACTTTTACTTTTTTAAAAGCAATTTTTCATAGTAATTGCAGGACTGGAGCTGCAAGAAAATCTTATATTTTTGCTTACAAAAGATTTATACTGCAATACTATGTGATAATATTTATTAACCACATGGCAAAATGTTATTAGTAATACAAAAGTTATAACAGTGTTATTAATACAAAGATATAGTTAAGATTGTCTTTTCCCTGGTATTAATAAAAAGTCATGGAAAATGTTATTAATAATTTTGTATCAAATATTTATTTGCCTTGAAGGGTATATACATTTGGAAGTCTTCCAAAACACAAAGCCTTGCTTCACTTTCAGTAGATACCAAAAACTCCCTTCTGGTATGAGAAGGCAGAGATACCGAAGGTTCTTTTCTAAATATAAGACAATTACGTAGCTAAATTTCACATTCCTGAAAAGCCTGAGCTCTTTATAAACATCTAAGAGTTGTTTTCCTGGTCTTTTTTTTTTTTTTTTTTTAATATGTACGTGCAAACCCCACAGAATTGAGGAACAGAAAGGAATTACAGGAAAAAAGCAAAGTAAGTATTAATCCTTGTTAGATAAACAATTTTCTTTGTGTTCTCCCTGTGTCTGAGTGTCTGTCCTTTGCATGTATTTTGCAACAGTTATTTGTGAAATTAATGTAATTACAGAAAATCAAAAGTTGAATGCAGCAATAGTAAAAAAAAAAAACAGAGCAAGCAATCATGTCCCACATCATGCCTCAAGGACACTAAAGAAAAGAAATTATTTTGAGTAATTTTATATTATCAAAGAATGGTTATGAATCAAATTGCTTAAAATCTAGCAGGCTCTACCAGTTTAAAAAATGAAAAAAAAGAAAGTGCAATTTAAGTGGAGGAAGAAGAGATACACTTATGAGTGGAATGAGTGACTATGAGAATAGGTATGTTAGAAAACTATTTCAGCACAGTTGCCTACTTTAACCAGTGAGTTCTCCAATCATATCCTTAAAATCCATTGCACTTCCAATATTAGCAGGCTTATGAAAATAAATTCATCATTAGCTCATCAGTTTCTTGGAAACGAGAGCGCTTACCGTCGCCGCCAGCCACATGATTTCTACATTCTTTCTCTTTTTGGCCTGGATATTTTGATGAAGACTTTCTAGCAATCCCTTTAAATCATTTTGGTCTTGAAAATGCGGTAGACCTGGAAAAAAATGATGATGAAGTTGCTCATTATGATAAGGTTGGTGATGTGGTTGTTCTGACTAAAGAACGGTCATGGTGAAGAACAGGTCTATTATTTATAGCCTAGTTTTGGAACACAGGATGGAAATTGCCAGCTAAACATTTAAGGAATAAGCAAACCTTATGTCTTTCTGAGTGTTGGGTTGTCCTCCCTAAGATCTTCATGTGCAAAATTAAAGTATCTTCAACCTTTATGTTATAAATGGATGGTGAAAAACAAAACCAAATCTCTGCTGTAGTTCTCTTCATCAGCTATTACAAACTTGAATGGAAATCAGAAAAAAAAACCCTGAGTGTATTTATAACCTGCTTTGATGGAATGATTTATTTTAGTTTGAAGTCAAAAATTTTGGTTTTGTTTTCAAATTGAAACATCTCTTTTTTGTTTTGAAATGTGCCTTAGTTTTTTATATAATGTAACATAAGGTTAAATAGCATTAAGAATCCCCTCTAAAGTGTAACAAAGTGTATTTCTCAGTCTGAAGTTAAACGGGGCTTTATTTTGAAGTAAAAATAATTTCAGGTTCAGTTAAAATCCAAAATTTTACCTGCTTGTTCTGGATGTGGCATCTAAGCTGAAGTTTAATTTATCCTACATCTCTAGCAAAAATTCAAGAGAAGGCAATTTAATTTCCTCCTCTGTTTCATATGCATATATAGGAGGGGTTTTTCTAATGTAACCTAGGTTTTCAAGGTTTTCAAGGTTTGAAGGTTTTCAAAACCTTCACTAGTTTTGAAAATCAGTAGAAACAAGCAAAATATGTTTTCTGAAATTATTTTTTCTCATGGTGATGAAGTAAAAAGTTTAATTATAGTGATCACCATTAAAAAAAAGGCTCAAAATCAACTGAAACAAAGTAAAACTAAATTGGTAAATGAACACAAGCATTTCTTCAAGCAGAGAAAGTAAATTATCCATCCAGTGAGGGAAACAAACCCAACAACCCAGGCCCCAAACCCAAGCCCAAAGACTTATACTCAATTGAAAGAATAAAAATGAGAGAAGTATTAATGAATGTCAATATCCATTCTCCTAACCTGATCCAAGCTGGAATGATCCCTATTATCAACAGGCTTTAACCTTATACATCTAATAAGTTCTGTAGTTTCCCTTATCCATGATTCATAGTAAGTAATTTAAATATAGTCAAAAAGAACTAAGCAGCTTTACTCATACTGTGCTGTCTAAAAACCCCCAAACAAATAAACAAACAAACAGAAAAAAAAGGGAGGAAAAAGTACATCCAAAGAGGTTTTGCAATAATCTTAATGTGGATTTTTTTAACTGTGTATTACAAGTCCTGATTGTACACTTAGATTATGCAGAGCACATAAAATCACATCACAATCTGCTAGACTATTACACTTATGGCTGCATCTGTTTCTTTAAAACACAAAGCACACAGTGACAAAGATGCTTTGAGATTATGTACATGTATCACTAAACACTTTATTGCTTCCAAGCAGCTTTCTCCTTTGGTTCACAGCAAAAAATGCAACATCTCAGAGGGGCAACTTCACCACAGGTAAAGCAAGAGTCTCCTAATTTATAGTACTGCCTAATGAGTTGCTCCTTGACTGGAAATGATCAACTGGTTAAACTCCTTGGGTCCCCCACAGTATTAAACCATCAAATCAGGCTCATAGATTATAAGGGGGAGGAATCTGCCTCTTTGTTTTCAGTTAATTAAGTACTACTAAACAACAATCTTACTTTTTTGGATCCTTACTATCCTTAGCTTTTCTATAAAAGCAGTACCATTTGGGTGCCTCAACCGGAGCTACATTTGGTCAGCATTTTTGGTAGGAATCTGTCTGGGAACACAGTCCAATTTTCAGTTTCTGATAAAAGAATTTAAGAGATTAGGAAACTGGTGAGTGATGGAGTGTATGTTCATCTTACAGTAGAAAGTCAATGTTTGCTTAGTTACAAGCAAGGATATTATTGGCAAGGGGAAATACAGACATGAGAGGAAAAATAATAGCAAAGGCGGCAATACCTTTCTGGGAGTGGAAAATTGAATTCTTTGAAAGGGAATATATGAATGAAGCAGCAGGTGAGGGAGGCTGCCAAGGGTGGATGCAACAGCCTGGCAAACAGGGCTGTGAGTCCTCAAATTCTGTTGGGCTTTATGAGCAATGCTTGGAACTAACAGCTTTGGAAACAGGGTCCTGCATTCATTTTGTCACTCAGATTTGGCACTACAGGAAATTATCTGGAAAGGTGGGACAAAATCATTGAAGAGTCATCAACACTGAATGCCTCTCACTTGGCTACAGCACCAGGGCTGCTGCCAGCTCTGTATGAAAGTTTGTCCTCCACAGGTGGGGGAACAGGGGAGGGATTAAATTCCTCTCCCAAATGAACAAGTGTGAGTGCTTCACTTTTTTCCCAGGGGACTGGTTTAAAAGGCACAGTCCTCCAGGGCAAAAGAGTGATTCCATATAATGGCAGGGAGCTACTGGGAAGGAAAATGGAACCAACATGTGCTTTGTGTTCTATTAAATTTGTATAGAGAAGAGACTCAGATCTTAAGGGTAGAGAAAAAAGCAGGAAGGTTATAATAACCAGAAAAGAGATGATGAACTAGACAAGATTAGTTCTCAAAAGCCTGCATAGTCTGGAAGAAGTCCAGGAACTGTGTGGCTCACTAATAATCCTGCAGGAAGGCAGTACAAGTTTAAATTCTGTTAATGAAAAGCAGCCAATACTTATCTGCATGCAAATTTTTGTTCTTATATAATCAAATCCATTTATGAGGCAGCAGATCTACCTTAGTCATAATTCTAGACGAGGTTAGTTTTTTGAGAATATTTTCTTGGCAAGATTCCCCTAAATTAATTACCCAACTTGATTTATGAGTTTCTCTGTAGACACCCTAGAAATACTAGGTCTGTGGGTGGATGGATAGGCATCCTGCCCACCATTTAGAAACAGAGCTTTTGTTTCTGTCAAAATTATGAACAAATTAAAATCATCCTGATATAAAAGATAAACATGTATTCATACATAGTGACATATCAAAGCTTTACACAGGATTTAAAAATCAGGCTGTTAAATCTGCAACATTTGGGACTACAGTTTGGGCATTAAAACTACTTTAACAGGATTAGATTGATGCAAATGTCTTTTCAGTCCTTGCTTTCAACAATCAGAGTAACAGCATAATAATGTTTATGATATGGAATTTCTATAAAATTGGAATACAGGCCTAGTCTAATGAAACCTTGTTATTCATATCATGATGATGTGGCTCATTTCTTGTATTTGCATCTGCAGATTTCTCAGTGGTTCACCAAACCTCAATACATTTTCAGAATAAGAACAGAGGAAATGACTGAAACTGATGAAATTTCCCACGGAGTACTTCTGTCCAAATACAGTAGATAAAGACTGTCCTCTACTTGAAATATTAAGAAACTTATTATTTCAATAACTTAAAATAGCTGTTCAGTTCATCATTACTCTGTTTCATTCCCTCTGTAGTTTCTGCTGTGGCATTGGGCCTGAAATCACTCTTGACATCAGCAGGGCTGTGTACAAATACAAAATGTCTAAATTTGTGGAACAAGTTACGGGTTTCTGCTAATATTACCATCTTACAACCTTTTACCCACAAAAGCTTTTCAAAGCCCTCTGGATATTGCATTATTTTGTACTCACAATCAGGAGGCATTTTTTCTGTAAATAACTTGTAATATTCTTTGAGAAGTTCTAAGTTTTCCTGGTTAATGTTTTCCTGCAAAGTGGTATCTCCAAACCTATGAAAATGCACAATAAATTATGAAAAAAAAATCCAAACCCACAAACCAAAACAAAGATAAATTATCCTTCATCATCATCTTTGCATAAAGAAATAACTTTGATTTTATATTACTTGTTTTATAGTGCTGAATGTATTAGATTTTGTCAAACAAGCAGTAGTTAAGTTCTTGTGTGCTTTGGAACTAATATTTGCAAACCAGATCATCACTGATGAATAATTCTTCCAAAAATTTCTTAAAAGAGTAATCCATTTACAAATATGCAATAATGCATTTATTCTTTTTGCCCTCATAAATCCTGAATAAATGAAAAGGCATTTTGGGGGAATTCCAAATGGGACCACAGGCAGAGAACACCAACTCCTCCATCTCTTAGTGCTGCTGTTGCTTAAGGATATTAATTTCTACAAGAGCTGGACAATATTGAAGTGACACAAGATGGAAGAGAAGCTTATCTACAAACTAACTATAGCTATATAAACCAATACCTTCCTCTCTGAGACCAAGATTTCTACAATAGCCATGCTTCACATGCCAAAAAAAAATCTCATTGTACCTCTCATGGTAGTGCAGGAGATATGATTGTAAAGATAGGAATGTCCCCTGGGCAGTTAAGGCCAAGTTTTTGCAATTCATCTTTAGCATAGCTTTGAAATGGAGGGGTACAGGAAGAGAGGCATGGGCAGGTAAGTGAAAAACTCAGGTAGAGAAAAGGGGACACAAATCAGAAGATACCAAATACACTGCCACAAGTGTACAAGTGAAGCAAATATTTAAATGGGCCAAAGAGGGAGAAAACTTGGCTACTTTCTCAGTAGCCATTGCTGCACTGTCACTTAAGAATGTTCCTTTTAAATCAGAAATATTCTTAAGTGTATTCTTTCAAAAACCAAAAAAGGACATGTTTTTATCTGATAGAGTAACATTTCCTAGAAATTTGCCACAAAAAAGTTTTTATATTCTTGTGTTCTTTATCCCACAAAACTCCCATATTTTTACCCAAAAATCATGTGCAGTGTTTTCAGTCTCAAAAACAAATGTGCAACTTTAGGAGTTAAGCAATATTTTTAATTAAGACAAAAGCAGACTGTAACTGCATGCAGAAAAGCTGCTTCTGCATTGAATTTATTTGCTCAGTAGATATTAGTACATATCCCTATTTATAGATATGTGGGTATTATTTTTTCTCTCATGGCTTTCTTTGTGCATAGTGTAAAATGACCACTGTGAACAACACTTCCTGCCACTTCACCTGCATGCCAGGCATCTTTTCATACCAGCTCCTCTACAAGTCCCCACATAATCAGGCTATTTCTAAACCTTGTCAAATCTTTCTTCTGAACATTTGTAACACTCAATCCCTCCTGCCTATCCCACCCAGGCAAGCTCTCACCAACCTGCTTCTTGGTTACCACGTAATGCCTTATCTCTTATTTTGGAAAATGAGATTTTGTCCCACTCACAACTGTCATGACTGATTTTATTGCTTTTGCACACTATCACTTTGGCCATGTCACTCCTCTCGGCACTTTCCTCTTCTTTATGGCATCAGGAATAACCTATTTTCATTTTCATGAAGTTTTCAAGTTCTCTAACCAAGTACCCACCTCTCACCAGTAATATGCCAGTTTTTACTGTTTCTGATTCAGTCTATGTCTCCCATTTCAATTTTCTGCCGAAATTTTCTCACATACCACCACTCAACTTGTAAAAGTCTCTGACAAACATCCTCAAACATACCTGATGGCATTCTTTAGTAGTCTTCTTTAACAGACTGATTTTACTTGGCTCTCTACAAAGTGCAGGAGGTGAAACTCCTGGGGTGCTTAACTTCTTGCCTATTGTGCAGGTCAAGGATTTTCACTGTCTCCCTCTATCTCTCCAGCTGAACTTTTGCTTTTGAGCTTATAGTGAATGAAACCTAAAGATAAGTATTATGTATTTTGGATGCTCTCTCAATAAAAGCAGCTAAAAAAAAGTTGAAAAAAAGTAGTTGTCTGTGTTGACATCTTGACTTCTACCTTGCGGTTTTAGCACTGCACAAATGTGGTCATTTAACATAACATACAGATATCCTTCTTTTGGAAGAGAAAATTAGTATGTTGGTGAAACTTTGACTATTATTATACTAATTAATTAGTTTCCAGCAATCTGTTGCAGAGGAGTAATAATAACACATCACAACTTCATCAGCCTTCATGTTTCTACAAACATGCTACTAATGCATTCCCTATTATTAACTACCACTACACAACCTTGGAGAAAAGCCCTAAAAAACTGAGAAAATTAGCTTATGACTTGTCCAGACTCTTCAACCCCACCTTTAAGATATAAGAATTTTGATTTTTCAGACTCTTGTTTGAGTGTTTTAAAGTACTGCATACAAACAAAGTCCTGCATCTGTGAAATAGAAATCCATTTTGCATCTGTGTCCAAGAGAAACATGGTGCCAACTGTGAAACAAAGCCCTGCTTATGGTCCTATCTTCATTTGGACTTTTTCATTGTTCTGCATTGCTTCATAGCTTGTGTTTATTTCCTTTAATACCTTTTAAAATACACACTTAGTCAATGTGAGATGGTCCAAGAGCAGTGTGAGATGGTGCAAGAGCAAATAAAAAAGATTTATTTCTAATCCTGAGAGATATCCTGTACCAGCATGGAGTACTTGGACAGAAAATGGAACATGACTTTTTCTTACCTCTCTGCCAGTGTTTGCTGTTCATTGATTCCAACATTAAAGAGCACTGGGTACATGCGAAGCAGCTTTCCTTCTTTAATCTCTTGTGGCAGCAGCTCAAACATCTTTGCTGGAAGCTGGACCTCTATAATGTAATGTTCACTAGGAAAAATAAAAACAAGAATAAGGATGGGATTCTTGATTGGTTTGCTTAAAATAATCTTCCTAAATTATAAATCACTCCCTCTTTCCCTTAATTGAACCATAAAAAAGGATGATCCAGCTTGCTTGTTTTAAGAGTATAACCAAGCTGTATGAAGAAAGGCAGGAATAACTGTATATATCTATACACTAACTTCTTTACTGAAGTGAAAATAGGACTAAGGATGAAAGCAGCAAGAAAGTCCTCTGCTACCAAAATATCAATAAGGATACCACAACTCTTAAAAATGCATCTTGCTGAGTTACAAAAACAACTTCCTTCCAAAGTCACAACTTGATCTGGTATCTACTCTAAAAGTAATAGGAGCAAAAACCGTTCACAAAAACCCAAAGTAAAACTCCCATTTTCTTCAGTGGCTGGATTTTCTTCCTGGGGGTAGAAAGCATCATCAATAACAAAATTGTCTCTCTGAAGATAATAATTGAAGGCTCATTACACAAACATGAAGCCTGTTTTAGGAGAAGGGATATGATATATAGCAGTTCTGGGCTTATATTTGTGTTTGGTCTGACTTCATGAAAAATGTGCTACTTTGGCTGCCAGGCCAAATTCTGGTCACATGGAAGCCCCAAGTTAGACTTCACCTGCCTTTGAGAACTGATGCCTCACCATACAACAGAAACAATGGGATGCTGTTAACTTAGCTTTTATTAGCTTTCTGTTCATTGTTACAGCAATCAAGCTAACCAACAAAGAACACACTAGAAGCAAATCCATTTGTTTCCAGGATCTGGCATTTCAATCAGAGAGGACTGACTGATAATGGATGCTGAAACTTTTGCTCCTGCAGAGAACGTTCTGAATATGACACCATCAACAAGGGGTATTACAGCAACAGGAGGGAAGGAAGATCTACCCTGCCTACAGAAGCCAGGCCAATGAAGTCACTTAAGTTTTGTATGTAAATTTAAGATGGACAATTGTTTGCAACTATTCAAATAATCATGAAGTCACTCCACCTCTTATTTAATCAATCACGTACTTGCTAAAGAATAAAAATGCCATCTGGATTACCCACATGGAGAATTTGGGTAAGAAAAGACAGAAAACCTTGAAAAAAAAGGGCAGGTTCTGCAGTAGCTCTGATGCCTTTGGCAAGCTTCAGGGACTAGTGGCACCAGCTCAAGTGTTTGGATAAACAGGTTCCACTTGGAAGAGCCAAGTGTCATGTTTAAACTTTATCTTGCTCATATATCTGAGAACAAAGTAAAATGGATCCAGTGAAGACCTGTGACTGCAACATAATTGCATTCAGCAAGGACAGCAGCATCTGCTTAGTACAGGCTAGAAATGGCATGCAATCTTTGAGCAAATGCCAGATGTTCCCCACTGAGAGGGAGTATTAGTCCTGAATGGAGAATACATGTCTCAGGGAGGGGAGAGGAAAAAAAAATAGTTCTACTTCCCATGTAAGTTTGTGTTTTGTTTAATTAATTCACCCATGTGAAAGAAATAAGGAGTTAGCAAAAAGGATAGTAAAGAATGTGGTTCCCATGACCTCTGCATAGCAGCATTAATTCTTAGCCTGCCTGAGAGCTTTCCTGGCTGCTGTCAAGTGCTACCAGAACACTCCTGTGATGGAGTGCTTTGATGAGCTTGAGAAGAAATGTTGGTTTAGTCTAATTCAAAGAGCATACACTACAGAACCAAAATGCCACCAAATCACTGCATTGTTACATTTCACTACTCCCAAAATCACTACAAATCTCTGCGTGTGAAAGAACATTGAGAAATGCTGACCTTTAGGCATGATAAATTAGCATCAGAACAATTTGAGAGTTTCACCTTGTCTTTTTGTTGTTTTTTTTTCAAAACACTTTTGGAGTCTTAGAGATAATCCTTGGTAACTTTAAAAAGTCTTTTACCAATTGCACAAGGAAAACAATGCATTTCTGACTATGGAAGGAAAAAGGCTATAAAGATATGACAGAGCTGTCTAGAAAGTCCAGGAATAGTACCGAAGTCAGGTGAAGAAAAAAAAGAAACAGTTCAGAGTACTGAAATCCAGAGGACTTGTTTGACATCAGTTTACCAAAGATCTTACAGGTATATGATTCTCCTTAAAGAAGTAAAAGCAATACAACAGGAAAATTTATTGTCATATGCTTTCTCTCTTTTATGGCTAGATTCAGTGCAGAGGTATCAGGTAATTTTGTAGAAGATGGATTAGGTGGGTACAACATTTTCCAATGAGATGGAAAAATCAGTAGATACTATTTAAAATTTAATGACCTTTCAGAAAAACAGAGTGGAAAAATCAAGCATATGTTTTAAGAGACTAAATAATAAATCTTCATCTATTTAAGAAGAAACTGTATAAATTCAGGACTTATATATTCAAATGTATATTATTTGCCTAAACAGGACTCCTTAAAAATATCCCTCTCTAACTTTCTTTGCATTATTCTCCAGTATTTGTTATCATCACATATGAAGACAGACAAACACTTGCAGTCCTGTTGGAAGGCTTCTGCAAAGTACCCCCCACGCAGCTGGGTGTCACGGAGCCTGCAGCTGTTTTGAGTTGGCTGAAATTGCACACCTTTAGCTCATTGCAGTAATCCCAAAACAAGCCATTTACATGGACTTAGGCTTGTAAAAGAAAAAAAATTGCACATATGGTCAGTCACAGGAACTCAGCTTGGAGGTTCTTTACCCAGCTCCTCTTTCAGCTGAGTGCAGTGTCTTAGATCACTTCGGTGTGGTTTTAAGTGCTAGTCCAGTTTTGGGCTTTCTTACAAACATAGTGTCAGCGACTGATACCTCAAAGTTAATGTACACAATGGTTTGGGTTGCAATGGACCTTAAAGATCATCTTGTTTCAACTCCTCTACCATGGGCAGGGATACCTTTCACTAGACCGGGTTGCTTAGAGCTCCATCTAAGTGGCCATGAACACTTCCAAGGATGGGGCATCAACTTCCTAGTGCAACCTGTTTCAGTCCCTCACCACCCTTACAGCAAAGAATTTCCTCTTAACATCTAATCTAAACCTCCCCTCTTTTAGTTTGGATCCATTCCCCCTTGTCCTATCTCTCCTTGCCTTTGAATAAGTCCCTCTCCAGCTCTCTTGTAGTCCTTTTAGGTACTGGAAGATACTGTAAGTTCTCCCTGGAGCCTTGTATTTTCCAAGATGAACAGCTCCAAGTCTCTAACCCTGTCTTCACACAATAAGTGCTCCATCCCTCTGATCATCTTCCTTAAGTCCTCTGGACAAAGGTCCATGTCCTTCTTCTGTGGGGTCCCAGAGCTGCACACAGTACTGCAGGTGGGGTCTCATGAGAGTAGAATAGAGAAAGAAAACCATCTCCCTTGACCTGTTGGCCATGCTGCTTGTGATGCAGCTCAGGATACAGCCAGCTTTCTGACCTGCATTCTATCAAATGAACCCACCTAGCTGATCTAGGAAAGCCAGCAGGCATAACCTTTTTGGACTTCAGCAAAGCTTTTGATACAGTCTCTCACAGAATCCTTCTGGACAAAATGTCCAGCACACAGTTTAATAACCGTGTTATGTGATGAGTGAGTAACTGGCTTATGGGCCGGGCACAAAGGATTATAGGGAATGGGGTGACATCGGCTGGTGTCCAGTGACTAGTGGGGTTCTGCAGGGCTCCATCCCTGGGTCTGTGCTCTTCAACATTTTAATTAATGACCTGGAGGCAGAACTCAAAGGAATACTAAGTAAGTTTGCTGATGATAGTAAATTGGGAGGAGTTGTCAACTCCCTCAAGGGCAGAGAAGCTCTGCAGAGAGATCTCAACAAATTAGAGAGATGGGCAATCATCAGTTGTAGGAAGTTGAATGTGACTCAGCAGTGCCCTGGCAGCCAGGAGGGCCAGCTGTGTCCTGTGGGGCATCAGGCACAGCATCGCCAGCCAGGCAAGGGAGGGGATTGTCCTGCTCTGCTCTGCACTGGGGCAGCCTCACCTTGAGTGCTGGGGGCAGTTTTGGGTGCCACAATATAAAAAAGATATTAAACCATTGGAGAGGGTCCAAAGAAGAGCCACAAGGATGGGGAAGGGCCTTGAGGGGAAGTTGTGTGAAGAGTGGCTGAGGTCTCTTGGTCTGTTCTGCCTGGAGAAGACTGAGGGGAGACCTCACTGCAGTTGTAACTTCATCACAAAGGGAAGCAGAGGAGCAGGCACCAAAACGTTCTCTATGGTGACCAGTGACAGGACCCAAGGGAATTGCATGAAGTTCTGTCAGGGGAGGTTTAGGTTGGGTATCAGGAAAAGGTTCTTCAGGCAGAGTGGTTGAGCAGGTTGAACAGGCTCCCCAGGGAAGTGTCACAGCACCAAGCTTGACAGAGTTCAAGAAGTGTTTGTACAGTGAACTCAGGCACATGGTGGGATTCTTGGGATGTCCTGTGTAAGACCAGGAGTTGGACTTGATGATGCTTGTGGGTCCCTTCCAACTCAAAATATTCTGTGATTCTGTAAAGAATGTTCAAGAAGTGCATATTTTGGCCTCTAATAAAAGGCCTAAACAGAACTTCACCTTCCCTCGGTGGCTGGTGTCAGCCACCCACACCAGCAGGTCAGTGCACTGCTAGACAGTGCCACACACACTTTGGATTGATTTGTTTGTGCACACAGAATCTCAGGCTTAAGCACATCCCTAGAAAAAACAATTACAAGTGAAAATGCCGACTCTTCAAGATAAGAATTTGTAGCTTGATTTTCTGTCTTGCATTTCTACAGTCTTTTAGTCTCATTTATTGAGCCACATCATATAACAACCAAAGTGATCTAAAAATTGAGGGTTCTTAAACAATTATTAAAAAATAACTAGGTTTTACACCATCTTCTCTTTTTATGGTTGACTTCCATAGCTGTCTGATAGGAACAGTCTCATCACAGCTCTATGAGGAATGAGACTCCTCCACATAAGCCTTACAGATTTTATTTTTTTCTGATACCAATCCTATCCAGTGAGTACCTGCCAGTAAGTACAGTACAGCAATCACCGGCTGTAGCTCTTCTTCCTAAACACTGACTGCTCCATCAATCCAGAATGCCTGAGGCAGCTGAAAGCTCAGGTCTCCTTCAAATCCAGGACCTCCTGGTGTGACAGCTCAGTGTACCACAGTAATGGTGGCAAGCCAGTAAATGTAGGTGCTGAATTTTTCAGGATTTATGGCTTCTGTGATTTAAAATTGATGTATTTCTTCTGTTTTATCCACACATCATAATTATTCTTAATGATTCCCAATGTGTTGCCTATCATACTCCAGCCTTCCTGCTATTTATTTCAATGCTTTCTCAGAAGGCCCATACGATGAGAGTGAATCATCCAAACTAATTAAGTAAATCAGTGGTGAAAGCCCCCTTCAGAGGAAACATATATTTTCTAAAAGTTGCTGCTTTTAGCTGAATTTAATTTGCAGTTATCTTAAGAATAATGATACTATTAAGGAAGTGATTTCTGAAAAAGTAAAAACATTTGGAGCTTCAGACTAGAATAATAATAAAGATGAAAAATCCATTTCAATCTTGTTAACCCTCCAATAGGCAAAATTAATGGAGTATTGCAGTTTACATCCTGATATTCAGCAGTACTTATGTGGGATTCATAAAGTATAAGTGGCTTCATGCAAGGATTTCTAAGATTGTGTATCTCCTGTGTGATTTTTGCAGCTAAGAAAGGCTTCTTTTTTTTTTAAGTGACCACTAAGTTTTGGTATCTGAGGTTTTCAGTTTCCATCTTAAAAACAATCAAGGCCTAACTCTTGGAATTGCAATTTCATTTGTCACACTGAAATACAAATTCTGGACATCCAAAACCAAAGTTTCTCAGAGGCAACATTTGTAAATAATGACCTTGTCACCTATCTAGGATTCAGTATCTGTGTATGAATAATGGACCAGCAGCTCTGCACAACACAGAAATTGTTCTGATTAATTCATATTAGTAATTGGAACTTTTATCTCTTTTATCAGGAGAGTAACCCAGACCTTACTAGCCTTTAAAATGCCTACTACCTCACCTTCTGAAAAGTAAAACTACTGCACTTTCCAAAAAATAGAATTCAGCAACAAAAAAACCATTAGCTCAGTTTCATGGGCTACAGATTAAAACTGTAGCTTTGTTTCCTGGGCTCCTGGAAACAAAGTTCTTACCGCCTTCCCGTTATAATAGGCAAAAAATCTTCTGATTTGGCTTCAATGACTTTAAACATTACTTTCTGCAAATCTGAAATGCCCACAGCCATGTCCTCCAGCATCCCTGCTTCTTCACCTACATTAAAAGATTAAAGAGGTTATTAACAGAGTTGGCAGATCAGTCACTGTACAGGTTACAGTAAAGCAATATGAGGATTATATTTTCCAGTCTGTGCATCTAAAAATCACAGTCCTAAATCCACATTAAAGTAATCGACATAAAGCAAGACTGATTTCTAGACCTGCTGACAATTCTATGGCCTAAATGGTAACTATGAGTATTAGGCAACTCTGAAAACCAGCTTGCTCTATATAAGCATAGAATAACCTCAGAAAAGCCAATTTTTTTTCCATTCTGAAAGTGTTTAAAAGGCTGTCCTGCTGATGGAGGACAAAGCTTTTGAGAATAACAACGAGCATAATGCAAAAGGGAGAAGACAGCAATCTCCAAGTGAGCAACTGCATTGAAGAGCTGCACAAATGCTAAATTTCTCTACTTTGGTCAGAATCTCTGATTCGAGGAACTATTCCAATACATCTAGTTTAAAGTTTGAAACATAAGGCAATTTCTCCCTCCAAAAGTCCTTTTTAATACCTATCAAATAATGGTATCTGTAGCAAGCTAGGAATTAAACAGTTTTTTCAGGCATATCTTCACATTATCAGCACTGGTGATAACAGCTGATAGAGGCAGTAACTGTTTAAATCTGCTGCTTGGATTGGCTTTATAAACTCAGAATTTTGGGTCAGGTCTGCATGGAACAATTAGCACATCATGTTCTCAGAGGAAGTCAGAATAAAATAGATGTATAATGTTTGCTGCAGAATTGACAAGACAGTATCAATGACTCCAGCTGTGCTATTATGTGCGAGTCTACTGTCTCATAAGGATAATATTTGATTCAACAAGCCAAATTACTGGAAACAGAGCAGAGGTTAACATAAGGACTTCCTGGGTAAACTTCTGGGCTGGGTACATAAGGAGCTTTGCCCAAGAACAATACTTACTATAAGTACTAAGGAGTCCTTCATACTGCACGAGCAATCCAACAGTATGCAGCTGTTGTAAGAATCCTTGATCGTGTAAACCTGTGTGCAATTTGATTATGAATCCACAGACCAATCCAGCGAGCTATAATTAAAACACATGCAATTAAGAGGCATACTGTTACAAGACAAGTAGTTAAAATGAGGCTTGTTATCATTATACACAACAGAGGTAAAACCAGATATTTGAGAAAACAGCATAGATATTTCTGTTTAGTGATTATATACATGATTTCATAATAATGTATTATTGATGGTTTTTTTTTCTTGGTGCATAAAGTAGTGAAATATTCCCTTAATTTATATTAGATAAACTTAATTTGTTTTATGGCATTGTGTGTTATTTATACTGACATAAATCAGACCAGAAACTCACTTGCCAGGCTTTAAACACATAAGACTGTGAATTATGATGGATTTGAAAGTGGTTCAACATCTAATGCAACTGAATCTCCTTGGCAGTTGCAACACATAACTTAAGGGAGAAATTAAATAAAATATTTAGAGGAAAATCTTTCTGAACAAACATGATCTACAGGAGAAGATGTAAAGAGTTTCAGTTATTTACCAAGGAAAAACAGTTCTAAGGAAAGACATGCTAATAGTCTTCAAACACTTAAAATACTGCTACAAACTGAAAACAAATAATCTATTCTCTATTTCCAAGGTGACCAGGAGAAAAAAATCCCTAGCCTGGATGCTGCCTAGCCAGTGCCTAGTGAGGCCACATCTGGAGTGCTGTGTTCAATTCTGGGCTCATTAGGACAAGACAAACAAGAAGCTACTGGAGGGAGTCCAGCGAAGGGACACAAAGATGATGAGGGGTTGGAGCATCTCTCTTATCAGAAGGGACTGTGGGAGCTGGGCCTGGTTAGTCTGGAGAAGACTGAGAGGGGATCTCATTAATGCACATAAATATCACAAAGGTGGGTGCCCAAAGGATGGTGCCAGACTCTTTTTAGTGGTGCCCAGTGACAGGACAAGGAGCAAAGGCCATAAACTAAAACACAAGACATTCCACCTCAATGTGAGGAAGAACTTTACACTGAGGGTGGCAGAGCCCTGGAAGAGGCTGCCTAGGAAAGTTTTGGAGTCTCCTTCTCTGGAGACATTCCAACTCCACCTGGGTGTGTTCCTGTGTCACCTGCTGTAGGTGCCTTTGCCTTGGCAGGGGGGTTGGACTGGATGATCTCCAGAGGTGCCTTTCAACCCTACCTATTCTGTGATTCTGTGATTTTTGAATATCAGCAAGACATATTCAAAGCTAGACTACATAATCTAGGAAGGCTAAAAAAAGATTTCTGGATGTTTCTTTGTGCAAAGGTGAGATTAGGCAACTTTTCCAGTCCATTGCAGATCTACTTCTCTGACTCAGTGATAAAAGTACTATGAATTTCTATTTATTTTCCTATCACATTATAAAATATTTAGGTGAATATCATGGAAAATAAATGAAAAAGTTGTGTCAAACTGGACAAAGAAAAAAAAACAAACAAAAAAGAAAACCACAAACACTGGCATGAAAAGTATGCTTATAATTACAGCAACAGAAGGAAGTAAGTGACACAAGACAACCTACTGCTTGGCTAAAGACGATGTCTCTTCTTAGGGTCAGCATCAAACATTGGGGCAAACCACAGGCAAGTTCCTGGAGCAGGACAAACGCCATGGATTGCTTGGCCCTGGTCACCACCTCTCCCATGCAGTCCTTCAGTGTAATCACCAGCGGGTACAGCTGTTCATACCAGTCACCTAGAACAAGAGAGGTCATCCATTCCAAAGGGGAAAACTTGCAGTGAAAAATCCTTTTCCATGAGGAAGGGCAGCTGCAGATCACCCTACCCTTTAAAACAACCTTGCAGCTCTCCCCAGACCACTGTGGGACCAGAAATGCCACTGGAGAGCATGCTTATGGGAAGGACCCCATCTTACCACTGGGACTGGGGTTAAATCCCTGGCCTGAATCCAGCTGCACCGTGAAACAATGGCCTTTTTAAACAGCCCTAAGATCTCTGTAAAACTTGCATTTAAGTGTCACAAACAGAGCAGGGAAACCTCATTTAGCTCAAGATAAATACAGCGGAGATGACGATGTCCTGTTCTTTCCAGGACTTACAACTGGCTACATAAGAAATGAAGTAGCAACAAAAACCCAAAACCAGGGAGAATAACCCTATACTTAAGAAAAAGTGGGTGCTGGAGAGCAAAACACAATAACAAATAGGTATCTGGAAGGGTATTACCTGCTTAATGTACTAGAATGTACTAAGAGCTAGAAATATAATAAGCTTCAGATAGTTTTTTTTTTTTAGCTTCTCTTTATATTATTCTCTTTAAATATTTAGAGATACTGAACTAATTTTTTTTAGCTAGTTCTATCAGAAAGACTTAGAACTATTTTGAAACATGTTTTGCTCTGTTAAAATACATGCTAGGAATATCAGAAAAAACGAACTAGTGGAATGCTTGAAAAACGGGATTCCTTAATGCATTACAGGAGTGGAGGAAAATCAGAACAGCTTACACAAACTTGCCCAACTGTCCAAGCTCTTCCTGAATTTTACAGGATTTAATAAAATCAGACCTGCATTGCAGTTGTATATGGCTTTGCTTACCCCCTAAGTTGAGCAAATAATAATAACAAACAAATAAATCCCCCTCCTTCAGAATATACATCTCAGTTTCATTGCATAGTTTAAAATGAGAGAAATCCAACACTCTAGAAGAATCTATATAGAAGTTGGGAATGCAACTGACTTAATACAGTCCATCACTGGCTCACATTTTCTGTAGATTAGCGTAATTAAGAATCAATGATAATTAAAATGTGTTGTAATTAGGTGCAAGACAGCAGCATGTTGTTTCAGGTAACATTGAGTCAGGCCAGTGAAAACTCATTAGTACTGAGGAAGTTCTTTAGGCAGGAAGACACAGCTGCCTGTTGCCAGTCAATTTGGCTGAGCTCCAGAAAAACACATAAATTAATAAAAATGCAGCCAAGAAGGCTGGAGAGAACTTTGAAAGCTGGGAGAAACTACAAAACGCATAGAGCAGGAAAGGGGAACAAGGACAGAGCAGGCACAGAGGACAGCCAGAGTTCCTTTGTTGTCTTTGTGGTCAGACAATGTGTTTTTACACAGTCATACAGATTTAAACATGAGTAATTCAGACTGAGGAAGCGTTTCCTGGAAAACGCTGAAGTGAGTGTCATCCTGACAAAACAGATCATAAGCTGCCCCCAGGTACAAGCTCCAGCAAAAAGAGGTGATTTTATACATGCTGCTGACTAACAGAGCAATGACACACCACGTGCCAAGGTCTGGGGCACACGTTTTAAAGAGACTGCTGGAAAAATGGAGAGTGCGCAGGGGAGAGCTACCAAGATTTAGAGTTTAATCTCCTTAAGGTGATGAAAAAGGCTGAGCAGCAACTTGATTTCCCCTCTTCATGAGGAGAAAATAACAAGGACTAACAGGGGTGTTTTTCTAGGGAATAAAATCAAAAGAACAACCAGAGGCTGCTGCAAAACACAGATGAATTTAGAAATAAGGTAGACAAAAAGGTGTGACATACTAGAAGTCAGAGTAGAGAGACCAGGCAATCTGAACTCTCCTTTCAAGTCAAGTCACAGTCATTTATTAATTTAATCAATAAACATATGTCAACAAAAGAAACTGCAGCAAAATAAGCTCAAAAGATATAATGCACACTGAACCAATAAACAGGGCCTGTATGTAGTAAGAATAGAGCTTGTTGACTGCTTCTTACTGAAGCAAATAATGGAAAAGACTATACTTGGCCATTTTAAAGTGGACTTGAAGGTACATAAAACAGACATCTGTTCCTCTTCCTTGGGAAAGCAGAGCTGGATACAGACACAACCAAGGATGTGGCAAATACTCTGACAGCCAGGGCAAAATTTCTAGAAAAAGCAGAATTTCTAGAACTAACCACACTTCTTGAACCTGCAATTACAATTTCAGGTTATGAGGATAGGGCTAAGGTGCATTTCTAACAGCCTTTTTCATAAAAGAAGAGTATGTAGGGACAGGACAAGGGGGAATAGATTCAAACTGAAAGAGAGTAGGTCTAGATTAGATATTAAGACAAAATTCTTCTCTGTGAGGGTGATGAGGAACTGCCACAGGTTGCCCAGAGCAGCCATGGATGCCCCATCCCTGGAAGTGTTCAAGGCCAGGGTGGATGGGGCTTTGAGCAACCTGGTCTAGTGGAAGGTGTCCCTGCCCATGGCAGAGGGGTTGGAATGAGATGCTCTTTAAGGTCCCTTCCAAACCAAACCAAACCAAACCAAACCAAACCAAACCAAACCAAACCAAACCAAACCAAACCAAACCAAACCAAACCAAACCAAACCAAACCAAACCATCCTGTAATTCTTTGAATAGAGGGGGTCACATACTGGCCACAACTTAGATCCGTTTTTACTGAGCTGCCACTTAACCAGTCCATCTGCACTGTGGATTTCTGTTTCTTTAGGAACATAACTTTGTATTTATCCTTACTGAACCGTATCCTAATATTTCAGTTCATCAGGATCCATTCTAATCCTGCTCCCAGCTTTAAGCATCTGCAAATTTTATAAGCATCATCCATATTTCATAAGGCAAGTCAGTAATAAAAATACTGAATAATACTGGACCCAGAACAAGTGTAAGTGGATTCTCCTCCATGCAGCCTTCCAGGTTGGCAGTAAACAACTGATAACCAGCTTCTATTAAGATTTTCCAAATTATTTTGCATATACTTTGTGGTAGCTTCAAGATAATTTTCTCACAACATTTTTTGGGGTGAAAACTACATGTTTGGAATAGTAACTTACTAATGTAAGTAATTTTTGTCTGTAATAGCTGCATTAAAAAGGAATGAAAAGATTTGAAATTCTCAAGGCCATTTTTTTCGTTAAAGAACATTCACACTTAATTTATTAAAAATAAATCCTACTGAGTACTGAATGTCCCAAAGAATACAGAGCCTTACTTACACATGTAGTTGGCTTTTTGGTAAAAAATAAAAATTCAAAGTTTGTAGAAAACGTTATCCTAGCAACTGAGAAAAGATAAATTACTATAGAACATAAATAGAGTTGCACATGTCACTAGTAAAGAAGACAACCTTTGTGTGATTAAGTTTTCTAAAACAATCTTCTACTCCTTGCTCACAGTGAAATTTCTCCATCACAGTTAATAAGGATGTCCAGTCCCCAGAAGGTGGAGCTAGTTGGCAAATCTGAGAGGGATTGCATTGTTTCTTGAAAAAAAAGAATATTCGTGAATGGACAAGTGCTTCTTCTAATTCTCATGCTTATCCTTTATTTTAAATCAAAATAAGAGGTGTATCACAGACTGAGATCTTAGAAAAGCCAACTCTAGGGGAAAAAAAAAAGGTGCTCGATCTTTGCTCTGTTAAAATTGCACTGTATCACTTGTTATGGAGGATGTCCTGCTGCAAATACTTCAGAAGGAATATAAATGAGGATCATTCATTAACAATGCACAAAGGTCTAAAAATCCATCAGTAACGCCTATTTATATGGAAGTACTGCAGCTCATAAGTTGTTCCTTGAGAAGCACTGTGAAACTGAAGTTTGTGAAACAAACAAATAAAAATTGTATTTTGAAGCTTACAAGTAAATTCAGTAGATTCTGGAAGAAAGATTGTCTTGTATGTAAGGCGTAAATATGTAATACTAATACAATTCATAAATAGATATCATTTGTAAAGGCAGCTTTAAAATCCTTGTCTAAATTCAGACTTATAGTATCTGGACCTAACCTGCCACAACACTGTTGATCCCTGATGATGCTGCTTGCTTCTGAACTACTGCTGATGTGTCTAAGGGAGCTCTCGTAGAGTGACTTTGTACAATAACTTTGTATACATTTTGAAAATAATACCTTTCAGAATACCTTTGTAGAATCCCTTCAGGAAAGGAATGGTACAAATTGTTGCTTCTGTGTTTAACACATTAATGGACTCACACACATTGACTCTTCAGATCTCTTTCTTTTAAATTAAAATCACAAGATTTGTATCCACAACAAAGTGGATAAAATCTTTTGAAAAAAGAATGAAGAATTACCTGAATGAATAAAGATCTGAAAAAAGACATTAGGAGCAAGAACAGAAGTAACAAGGAGACTCCAGGATGACTGTCACATCGCTAAAATAACATGGGCAGCCTGTCAGTTTGGAATACTTAGCAAAAGAACTGTCAGAGACTCCTGATGAAGCAAGGAAACTCAACACAAAAATTGTCCTAGTCGGCCACTGGAAACTAAAACAAGGCATAAAAACTAAACACATTAAAATAAAGAATGAAATGATGAAATTAAAAAGATAGTATCACCGCTATGCAGTTAGAATGAGATTAAAACAAAAGTGTATGTTCAGCAAAGCACTGAGTAAATATTCCATGTCCATTGCTAAGTGAGTTGTGGCAGTTTGGTCTGTGACAGGATTTGCCCTTTGGTTACTGGAAAATGCCCTTCAGTCCCATGTTCCTGTAATTAACAGGCCTGCACAGGCGAATGACCTGCTTAGCACCCAGCTAGTCAGTTCTGCATGCTCATATCCATGTTGCAATATGTCAAACCACATGTTAAATTTGATAAAGTTTGGCAGAAAAGCAAGCTCCTACTCTTTTCAAAGTCAGGCCCACTGAAGTTTATTATTAAAATATGCTGGTAATCAAAAAGGAAAAGCACTGATGCTTCAGCACAACACCCCTATATCCTTTTGCCCTAGCAACAGAGAAAAAAGCCAATTTTGTCACTGCTGTTTGTGCCACCTAAAATCCATGAATGGCTTTAAGTCACTTTCAAACTAAAACGGTGTGAAGTTAAAAACTAAACCTGAAATAAAAAGCAGAAGAATGCATAATGTTGTACTCTTAAAGCAAAGGAGGGCACTACAGACATATAAATATAAATGTGACATATAAATGTAACAGCAGACACCCATGAGGTAACCTTTCACTTGAGTTAATCACTTACTACCTGATCATACTTATAGAATTCATGACAGAATTGAGACAATAGAGGTAAAGCAACAAAAATGAGTTGTCTTGATACCACAAAGTGAACACTAGACCAACTCTTATTTTAAGGAAAAAGGCAGGCAAGTCAAACCAACCAACACAGAGCAGCAGTAAGTCCCTAAGAAACAGCATGAAATAATTAACCCAGAATTTGATTTTACTCACCTAGGACAGAAACAGTCTTTTAATTTATATTTTTTTAAAGCAAGGCTTAAAAAGACTGACTTAGAAGAGTTCACATACTCAACCTTTGCACCACAAAAAGGTCAGCATCTTATTTTTTCATCTTGCCACTCAGCTCTTGGAGCTCAGTTTAACTCCAGCATGAGGGCTAAGCTCTTTGATAAAGGATGAGGCTTTGTACTCATAATGCTGCAGGAGTTCTCACAGGAACAACAAAAACCTGAATAATTTCCTGGTATTCCTGCACTTTAGAAAGTAGTTGTTTAGTAGTTGTTTACTTTGCCCAGTTTGGGCATCCAGAAGAATGATTTTGAATTCTTGGGATTTATTATTCCATTGCAATCATCCAAGATTTTCTACACTGTCACATGGATTAATACTGAAACCTAAAACCATCTAATCATACATACTCAGGTATCTCAGCAGGTTTAGTTACAGTGAAAGCAGAAAAAGAAGACAAAAGACATAAATAAAAGAAAAAGCTAAGGAAATCTAATATACTTTAGACATAGGAGTAATAGATAAATCTTGCTCTGTGAATGCCGTGCAACTAAATATTCTGATATCTTGTTTTAGTTTGTTGATTCAGTTAAATAGTCTTTCTTTCCCTCACACAATTTTTCAGCTTCTGTTGAAGAAGCTAAAGCCAAAGTACTTAGAGGAAGTACTGCTGAAGGGGTTTGTCTTGTATTGTGGGCTATATTCAGCCCAGGTAAGGATGCTATGAAAAAGAAAAGGATGACAAAGAAGTGAGACGGAAAAGGGAGGGGAAAAAAAAAGGGATGAGTAAAATTGATGCAAAGACAAGCTTAAGAGAAAAGGAAAGAAAGTATGAGGAAGGGAAGGGAAAGCTTTTCAGATGTGATTGCTCTAAATAAAGTCTGCTACTTGAGGAGACACAGACCACAGGAAAGTTTTTCATCTTCCTCACTAAATAATAGTTTATAATAAAAGTTTTTCTGAAGATGCAAATAAAACTAGAACATGGCTTTATTTCCCACTTCTTCTAGCACTGCTTTGAAAGGGATGCACTGAAAGGATGCAGTGCCCATCCACAGGGCACTGAAAGTCAGAAAGTTTAAATCTAAACTTTTTTAGTCCCCAACAGGTATCAGATAATACAAGAGAAATTAACCCACATATGTCTGTAGCTATGGCCAATTCACAGAGCTTACGATTCCATAACTCATTTAAAGACAAAATCCAGGTGCAATCACACTGGCAACTCAAATTGTTTGAGATAATGTGGTGGATCCTGTATGTATGAAATTAGGGAGTTCTCACCCAGAGCCAGAAGAGGAAGAGCTGGGGAACAGCTCTGACGGGATGGTATAAGGAGCAGATGGAAACAACAGCCGCTTTCAGCAGCCAAACACGGAGATCTGTCAGGGGTTGTGTAAGCACAAGAACAAACTGCTGTGTTTCACTGCACCTCTAATGCTGCAGGACAGCCTTTCATATTCCAAATCTCATGGAAAATGAAAAGGCAAAAAAAAAGAGAATTTAATGTTGTCACATATTTCTCCAAGGCAAACCAGACTAAGAGTTAAAAGAACAACAACAAAAAAAACCCCTCTCCTTAAAAATCCTTCTACTTTTCTTGATTTATCCTGCAGAGGATTCATAATCCTGCAACTGATGAAACCATAGCATGTTACCTTGGTAACTGTAACTCAAATTCAGTCTTTAGAATACACTCAAAGGTCAGACTGCATGAAAAGGCTATGGAAGGTATAATTCACATTGAAAGGCAGAGTACAGGAACAAAAAGTGCTCCAATATTTCCAATTACAAAGATTTCAAACAATAAATATAAACATGTTTGGGAAAAAAGAGTAAGATCACACAATGTCAACACTGAGACTGCAAATATAAACCTACATTAGGAAACTCTGAATATATGTTATAACAACATCTATATTTATATGAAGATGCTATTGCATCAAATTATTGTCATAACATTTTCTATAATCTAAAATGAACATCTGTGCATTCTTTGAAATGTTTTTCATTGCTATATGCTACAAAAAAACCAGTCACTAAATAAGCAAAAATTTCATCCCATACTTTAAGGCATATTTATCAATATTTTGTTCAAAACTCTGTATTCTTTTTTCTTACAAAAGCAGCCCAATTTTTCTGATGATCCACTCCAGCACTAAAGCAGTTTCAGACTCAAAGATCAATCTGTGCCCATACATTTGCAGAAATAATGAAATACATTTATGCTCAAATACGCTCAAATTACATAAAATACGTAACAGCAAGATGTGGCAAGCTTTTCATTTATGCCATGTTTGTGAATTTTACCTAGCACAAAATCTGTAATTTTAGACTTGTATCTATGGGTGTGCACACAGTGCAATTTTATATCTAGGAAAATGCTGTGAGCTCACAGCCAGGCTTCAAGTGTAAAATGAAGTAGAATTAAGGCCAAATTTATAACTATAAACTTAGAATCTCAACGTCTGTGTAGGTGCTTCATGGTGTACCCTTAGGGTTTCATGTTAAATTTCAGAGAGGGAGATGCAGAGAAAAACAAACATCTAAACCCACACTCTCAGAGAGAAGTCAAGCACGAAAAATTCTGGCCCCAAAGGCAATGGTTTTGAAAATCATTAGAGAACCAACTTTGGCACACACCTGGATAGCTCTTCAGAAAGCTCCATCTTTAAAGTTAGTCCTATAAAAGAAAGCAATTTTAAAATGTCTCCATTTCTATATGACCTTGAAAGTCCTATAAGCTGTCCAAGGCATTCCACAAATAATGTCTTCCTCAAAAAGCACATGAAAACACAGCAGGCTGCCCTACAAATCTCTGCAGTTCTCATGTGATGGAGCATTATAGAACTTTCAGGACAGCTCAACAAAAGCACTAACTCTGCTGTCAACTGAAGGGCACCTGTACTGATTCAAGAGAAAGAGTGAAGGCTCTGAAATGAAGGAAAAAGAGAAGAATTTATTCCACCAGCTTGATATTTTTTGTGTCCTTGGCCCACCAGCTCCAGAAGACAACTTCTCAGCTGGATGAAACTCATCTATAATTTTCTAACCACTACAGTTATCATTATTGCTTAGCAAGAGCTACCTTTCATTCTACCTGATGGCAGCTTATTATAGTACTTAAAATAATGTAACTTTCTTTTTCTTTTTTGGCTTGTGACCTAAAAGCTCTAACCAATATTCCATTTGTCTGTGTAGGGTGTATGCCCGAATCAAAGCTATGAGGACACTAGAATTTAAGACCCAAATGGACTGGTTAAATCCAGATCATGGCGTATACAGAATAACAGAGGACACGTTTAGGGGGTTGAAAAGAGTGAAGGAAATGATGTAAAAGTTCATGTTGCTAGGCATGTCAGATAGCAGTCCAAAATAATTATCCTAAATTATACCTTTTCTTTCAGATAAAGGAAGGAGGTCTGGAAATCTGAACTTTTGTTCCTAACTATGAGATACAGCTAAAACCCACAACATATATGTCTATGCATAGACACAGAAATGCACTGCAGTCACTTGGGGGGGAAGTTTGAGTGAAAGTGTACTACTACCACTTTGCCTGCAAAACATTTCTCTAAGACATACTGGTCTAACAATAGCAGGAAAGCTTGTTAGCACTATAGGGAAGAGCAGGGAGTTAGGAATAAGAACAATATTCAATTTCTCTCTTTTAATCACAATGAATATGCTTGGGTTCACCATCTAAGGATTCTTCCGAGCTCAAAACTACACCTACCTGACTGTTAAATATTTGTACCTTCTCTGAGGAAGGCAGGAAAAATGTAGAAAGCTGTGTTAATACTTTTCACCTGCAATCCTTCACTAGAGAACAGAGATATCATTATCTACCTCTCTAACATTACATGCCTGGTAGATAGAAACTTAGAGAACCAAACAGATAAGTAATAAGCTGCTCTCTGGACTATTCATACAAAATCAAGTCCAACACATCTGGTGCTGAAAACAAGGATTCCAGGACTCCAGCACAAATCTCTCATACTGGTAAAAATGCAGATGTTACACCTGCATTAAAAATCAGCACTACAACCAGAATCTCACAACACACAGGTTAAAAAGTCATTTTAATTCTTGTTATGTAAGAAAGACATTACAAGTGAGTACTAATAACTTTAAAACTCCTGATATAAGATGATGTCATTAAATTTTGTGGAGAACATGTAAAGGAAGATACAGGATAAAATGCATAATTAAAAAAAAAAGTCCAAAGTATAGAAAACTCCATAAAATAAAGTAGTTGTGTTGCTTTGTTGGTTTGTATGGGGTGTTGTTTTATTTAACTGAAGAGTGGCACAAAGGTTGGCTCTGATTTCCTTATATTAGGACTACCACCATTATCACTAAGGATGTTTCATTTGTTGCAACACACTTTCAGTCTAGAAAGTCTCATCATACTTTTTAAGCAGATCTAATCTATGCATCAAGAATGCAAACATGAATAAGCCATAGAAGAAGATCAGAAGATTTGGTGACACAGACCTGCCGTGGACAAAATTTTCTTTACGTCACCCCTTGGAATTATTTTATTTGGCCTTTTGACACAGGCTAACAGGTATATCCAGGTAAACATGATTTTTATCAGATCAGAAAATAAAAATCAGTATATCCCCTCAGAGAAGTGGAAGAGTTTGCAGGAGAATGACACTGATACAGAATGTTCAACTTTCCTTACAGGTTTTCTATGGGGTAAGACAGTCCATTTTTTTTTTTCCTCAAAATACTACATGCAAGTAAAATCTAAAGTAAATTGAATTACATCAGCCTTCAAAAAGAAAACATTGTGGTTTCAAAAGGTTTACACTGTAGCACGAACAGTTGAGCATGGCAAGCAGTCTGAGCACACAATAAAGCTCTACTCTGAAAAATAACCTCCCTAGAAAGTGGAAAACCTGGCTATTAGCACTTTAATGAAAGATACCATGGAGTCTTCTCTAGATGGCTTTTCTGTAGCAGTTTAAATTTTCATTTACTCTAGTCTACGATTTAAGAAAAAAAATC
>VZTN01019857.1:2740-37016 GCA_013400515.1 Erpornis zantholeuca | reverse complement strand
GTTGCGTGCTTTACTTGTGCCAGGTATGACACAGCATCTGCACTTCCCAGCGCTCTGAGGATGCTGTGTCTCCTTCGTGTGAGTGGATATCCAGATATTTCCTTAAGGTTCTTTTGAGCTCTGTTCATAGATAAAGGAAATAGCTTAAGTAATCTGCATGATTAACACCCTCTTGTGCTGTGGCACGTGGAATGGAATAGATCACACACACATCAAGCCCCATGTCTGATCACCACATCAGCATTTGTACCAAGCTTATTGGAAATGCCATTTTATCTGCTCTTTGCAGCTCCAGCCACGTTAACCAGTCAGTCAGAAGTGTAGAGTCAGCTCCAAGTGGCAATGTGCCCACCCTTTCTTGTATTATACATGAAAACTTGCTTTGTGCCCTCCTGCAGGGAGGTTCTAGGATAGCAGAAGCAGCTGGTGAGAGGAGAAGAGAATATCTACCCAGCGGCAATGTAAAACTCTCAAGTTAAATANCCTGTAAAATAATTCGCCTTCATTCATCCAACTGAAAAAAATGAAATTAATTTCCATCTGATCTAAAAGTATCATTAAAAAGTAGTATAGCTTCCTCATTTCAGAGAGCAGGAGTGGATACTCTATTCTGTCACTGCACCTAAACTGGATGTCTTCCTTCTAAACACTGCCAGCAAATGCAGTCCCAGAGGCTGTCTCTTTGTTTTTAAAGGATTCTCAGCCTTTCTGAATTCACCACAGAGCTCCTCAGTCATATCTNCCCAGCGCTCTGAGGATGCTGTGTCTCCTTCGTGTGAGTGGATATCCAGATATTTCCTTAAGGTTCTTTTGAGCTCTGTTCATAGATAAAGGAAATAGCTTAAGTAATCTGCATGATTAACACCCTCTTGTGCTGTGGCACGTGGAATGGAATAGATCACACACACATCAAGCCCCATGTCTGATCACCACATCAGCATTTGTACCAAGCTTATTGGAAATGCCATTTTATCTGCTCTTTGCAGCTCCAGCCACGTTAACCAGTCAGTCAGAAGTGTAGAGTCAGCTCCAAGTGGCAATGTGCCCACCCTTTCTTGTATTATACATGAAAACTTGCTTTGTGCCCTCCTGCAGGGAGGTTCTAGGATAGCAGAAGCAGCTGGTGAGAGGAGAAGAGAATATCTACCCAGCGGCAATGTAAAACTCTCAAGTTAAATATTTTTCCTTTGACAGTGATGCTTTCCTGCTGCCTGTGCATAGTGCACCAATATAAAAAGCTCAATCCATACTGCTGCCAGACACTCTGGGATGAGTCTCTGTACTTCTGTGATGGTCATAAGGTAACACAGTCATCTGAAGTGGATAGAACAGGGTCAGCTTAAAGAGTTGTTTAAGAATTTAGATTTCAGGCAAAAGAGGAATTCCAATTGCAAAATGTAACACTAGTGCTTGATAATAGTGAGGAAAACCCCCACAACAGCAGAGCAGGATACAGCACTGTGCATACAAAGCAACGTATCTTGAAGTTTTTTCCTTTATAGCTGACTTTCACAGTAGATTAAGTATTTCTCCAAATTTTATATGCATTTGTTCTTTCTCTTTCCATCATGCTAATGACAATTTGATTATTAAAACTCACATTATTTATCTCCTCCACTGACAGAAAGAACTGAAATCTATCCGAAGTCTAATCTTTCAAATTCAGAAAAAATCACAGAATTTCTCTAGGATTTATACTGTCTCAAGTTTGACAGTGACTCTGACACACTTTAACAGAAAATAACTAAAGATACACCTAATTTTGAATCAAGATAATCTTACTAATTCAGCAGAAAAAAATAACAGTTTAAAATGATGCACTCATACATTTTAACAGCTGAGGACCAAGCACCTGACCTTTTTTTCAATAATGAAAACCAGCAAAGCTATTTTCTCTTCAGAGATGCTAAACTGCAGTACCAAATTAAAATACAGCTTGCACAAAAGTGCCACTTTTGCTGGTGCAAAATTTCTTTCTTCTACGAAACCAACTGTGTAATTTACATTTCTGAATGTTTCATTGGCTGAAAACAAACATTCTGGCTTTAGTTTCAAGGAAAGAACCACCATTCCAGCCCCTCAGGTTGTCGAGAAAACAAGAAAAAGTGAATTCAAGGCTCTAAAACCAGAGGACAAATAAAAGAATTAGTTATTTATTGTTTATTTATTTATTTATTGCATGGGACTGGAAATAATTGCCTTTCCTCTAGAAAATATATTCTTCTTCCCTTATTTTTGGTGTGGATAAAAATTACAGTTCAGGTGCAATACTATGACTCACAGAAGTTATTAATTATTTACAATAGAGATGAATATGCTGGCATCCTTTACATTTATGAGAATGCAGTGATGAACTCAAAGTATGAGCCTGGACTGAATAAAAACAGCTTCAGTAAGTATGTAACAAAGTAACAGATCTATTATGAAGACATCTACAAAAATAATTGATTTATAAAATCTCAGCCATATAAATAATACATATCTTTGAAAGATATGCTAAGAATTTTGAAATCTAAAAGTTATATTTAATTCTTTTACACAACCTCAGACACCCTCTAAGAACAGAGTCTAAAGGCAAAGGGCTCTGTTTTGCTGAGGGTGGGGAGGAGTATTGCAGGGGGTGGGGAAGAAAAGAACATTTCCCTCTGAACAGCATATACTGTTCCAGTCCTTAAATCTGCCCAACGAGCAAAACCAACCCAAGTAAGAACAAAGAAAGACTATTCTTCTGTCTGGGCAAGAAGACACACATCATCTTCAGTGTTATAGGTACAACCAGGCAATCTCAGAGCAGCACACTGTATTTAGAAAAATCTTTCAAAATGAGTTTCAAAATCTGTGATGCATCTGAAAAACACAATTTAACAGTTTTGCACCCCTTTCCCTCTTGCAATGACATGTGACAAGGACACTTAGGGCTTGAGCTTGTTTATGCTGATTTCTAGGGTTTCGCATTCAACACTGACCAAGGGTTTCTGGCTACTTACCCACTCTTCCTCATCATACTCAGAATGATGGGGTATGGAGTCCTGCCTTTTAATCTGAGAAGGATGATCCTGGTGCTGTACATCACCCCCTTCTTCTGCACTGTTTTTAGGCACAGCTGGTTTCTTGAGGACACAGCCAGGCCGGGCTGTGTACAGTGCTAAAAGGGCACTTCTGACCAGCTGGTCCTTGAATGCGTGCACAAATAATTCCGTCTAGGTAAAAAAAAAAAATGAATGGAAAGACCAAAGAATGCAGTACTGCAGCAAAGGTTTATAACATTGAATTAACCCTAGGCAGAGCACATATTTGTTTCAGGCTTGCCTGGGAGGCAGAAAACAAAGTAGACCAACAAATAATGAGGAACATTTCAAGGGTTTTAGGGATATCATCACATTCTACAATCCCAGTGTTTTAAGGATTAACACAATAGTTCAGTATCTATCACAGAGATCATCACCTTTTCACATTTTATTTGAATTCCAAATTTCACCTACAGAGGTGAGCCTCAACAAGAACAAGTTCCAAGAGTAACCAACCATTGCACAATAATATCTGAATAAGTGTCAGAGAAAACATGATTAACCAGTTTAATCATCTCCCTAAAGAAAACCCACCACTCTACACTGCTGAAATAGCAGTATCTGCAAAAGCAGTCTTTCCAGAGATAGATTTCATGACCTGTAGGTATCAACCCAGACATCAGGGTAGGTGTCACCTGATTTCAAACTTGATTTTATGTATTTTTTAAAGAAAGGAAACTCTGATGTAGTTTTCTCAGGTCTTCTGAAGATGCTACTCAATATCTGTATCAATTTTTTACGTTCGCTGTTACAGCTGGAATTTTACCCTATTTTTAAAATCCTTCAACCTCCCTGCATTATTCACTTCCCTTCCACCTCAACAAGAAAAGTAAAATGCTTTCTGCTATGGGTTTCTCCATGTCTAGATTGTCACCATGCAACAGCACTTGTTGCCACCAGTGTGCCACCCATGCCCATCTTCTGTGTCTCCAACACATGGCCTTATCTCCCCTGGGAGACTTGGCTTATTCACCCCATCAGCTGCAGAACCTATGAACAGGAGAGGATGAGGTGCAAGGATGTTTCCTTTCGCTGCAGGGTAGTAACCACTAACAAAGCCACAGCGACAACTTGGGAGCCTCCCAATTTTGGTTACTTCAACAACATTGAACAACGTTCATTTGTCAGAGCAGGGAGAGAGGGCACACCCTGCTGCCACAGCATATCCCACACATCCCACCCAGAGCTCCCCTCCCCAGGCAGAAGTCCTAGTTCACAGGGAATGATGAAAATTTCTTTCACAGCACAATTACCTGAATTTATTTATTTCAGGTCAGCGGGATTTAGTTGCCTTCCTATTTTCCTAGAACATAGTGGATTGCCATGTGCAGGCAGATTCAGGTGCTGAAGTGCCTTTGTGCACACAATCTTAATTAAACAGGGATGTGGGAAGGTATGTAGATAAGAGTCAGAGGATGCAGCCTAAATAAGCAGGAAATGCTAGAAACAAAGACTGGCCAGCCAGGCTTTGTTCAGCCCTTATGTGCTATTTATGCAAAAGCTGGAGAACAACTAGCAGAAAAACCCCAAACCAAACAAGTTTCAAGTGTCAGCATCTCCCTGGATCTCCTGAGAAGACTCCTGGAAGTCTTTCTCCCAGTTTCTGCACTTCTATTCTTACCCCATCTCTTTTTCATACTACTTGCTCCTCTTTTGTATGCACCCACTCCTAACTCAACTTCTTTGTCTTGACTTCTGTCTCAATATCCTCTTAAAAGTTTTTGTTTATTTAAGACTAAAAGGCTCTAAATAATTGATGGTTTTCTTAAGGCTCCAGCTGCTGGATTAGGTAAGTGCTTATGAAATTTCTGCTTTTTCCCATTTTCATTATGTTTGGGAACAAAAAAATTCCTAATGGTTGCATGTGGAAAGGCTGAAAACTTTTATGGCAAATAAATCTCTAAGGTTTTAAAAGTTTTAAAAACCTTGGGCATATCTAAGATAAGTTATTAATTTTTTAAACCAAAATCAGGACTTCCTTCAGATCTGACTTGGGATTCTTTAGACTTGGCAACACTACTCATCTCCCTGGCAATTTTACCAGACCTGTTCCTTCTCCTCCTTACCAACTTGGTGCCTGAGGGAAAGCATGTTTTTTAAGTTTCCTTTTATGCAGCCCCTCAGGACTGTCTCCTTGTAGTCCTGAATTGCTCTGCAGGACAATTTCAGTTTTCCACATTTCCAACATTCAGACAGTGCATGCTTGGAGAATGAATAAGTCTTTGGGGAATACTGCTATCAAATCCTATCATTCTTTGCCTTAACATGGCAGAATGATATTTGAGGGATTGTGTGGTAGCAGCAGAGTTCCCCTTCAAGACTCTTCTACAGTTCCATATCAAGAGAACTGAAACTCCATTCCTTGTCTATCCTTGGAAACAGCAATATCATGGTTTTGCTGAGGTTTCATACCTATCTTCCCCATAAAGTCTGCTTGAGATCATTTCAGGTCTCTGGATCAGGCATGGCAGACTCAAAAAAACTTTAAATTTCAGAAAATTGTGAGTATTGAATAACTTGATGTCAAGAATGTCCACTATGACTGCAATGTATATTAGGTAATGATCTGAAAAGTTTAAGTAATATAATTTAATAGAAATATTTTATAGGGAAAATTAATTTTTAAAAGCAAATCAGTACAGAAGTGAGACTCCATTTTTTCATACAGAAACTAAAATGATTCTTTAATTAAATTCCATTCAGGGTTCCCATTGGTTTAACAGCAATCTACATTTTAACCTCATTTTCTAACAGCTCAGTACAGCTAAATTTGCAGAACATCATTATTTATGAAATTGAATTGAAATCATAAAACCCGTCTATACAAAGAAATGAAAACTTTGCAAATTCTTTCAGATACTCTCCTAAAGACTATTTCTGCAAACAAAGATAGGCATAGCTGGAAAATGAATTTAGCAAGCCTTCTGCAAGCTGCAAATGCTGATACACTTGTCGACAGCTAAAGGCTTCCTTAATCAATTAACAAAAAGTGATGATAAAAGGTTAGTCTCAGGAAAACACTACAGTAAATTGCAAATTATATACAGATTAGTAAAGCCATGCTTAATATAAGAAAATAAGCTCAATTTAAGAAGCAGCACTGGAATTATTTGATTTAATTTTCCACTTTCAATCCATGCAGCCAGTCCTTCAATTTCCAACATGAACACTTCAATGTAATTCACCTTATTGATAGCTCAGATTTACCCACTGCTACTTAATAATTCTAGAAAGAATTACTATATATATCATGCTTATATTCTATATATCAAGTGATATGCTTTTCAATAATTTTTTGGAATTTAATCACCAGGCAAACAGCTGTTTCATTTCTAAATTTCTATCAAGAAATGTGCTCTACATATGTGCATTTTTTTTACATTTAAAAAGTATAGGAAAGATGGAATAGCAGAAGCATTACAAGAGCCTCAGGAATACAAGTAGGTATCACGTAGTTATATTCAGCAGAGCATGTGCTACTTTATCTTAAATATAACCAGGAACACTCTGATAGTCTTTGTTCTCCAATACTGTACCAGATTACACAGATAGATTATTTTAAGACATCAGTATAATGTTTTGAATTAACTATGAGAGATCTAATTTCAGTATTGTGTAGGTTCACCCAGTTTGGGGCTTTGAAACAAAGCCTATTTCCTTTCCCTGAAGTTGTTTCTTGGTCTTTCCTCCCCATCCCTCTTCCCCTCTTTCCAAGCAGCTGCCCAACCACACTTGTTTCCTCAGCAATGGTCCCACCCTATTATTTCTCCATTATCCATGTTGTTTGAGAGTAAATTTGGTAATAGACAGGGAAGCAGGTATTGAACCACTCATGCTGCAGTTGTTCAGACAACTCAATTAATCTCTTACAAGCCAAAGGTGAAGGCTAGACAGACATCCACAGAGTACATTGGGTGCAACTCCTTCTGGGAACCTGAGCTCAGGTACTAACAGCAATTTAGTCCTGGCCCTGAAAAGGTGTTATGAACATACACAACTAAGTCACCACCTATAAATGTAAAGTATCTATGACTTTCTCAAACTGAATGAATTGCCTTTTTTGGCCCTTTTCTATAGCTAGAGTCTCCAGCAGGCCGTGGGTCAAGCCGTGCTTTAGTACCATGGCTGCCTGCATCCCCTCTGAAATAATCCCCTCCTCCTGCCCAGAGGCAAATGGCCAGAGCAAACACACACACTCCTTAGCAACCACACTTTGGATCTTCAGAACAAGCCCTTCTTTGTCTGATTTGCTTTACCTGTGCATACAGATTTCTTTGAGCTAACCACTAACAGAGCAGCTCCACTTGTTCTATGTACAGCTAAAAATGCCCTCCTACGTGGAAAGGTACACTGTAATTGCTACAAGCCCCCTCCCTAAATTCCTCTGTTTCATTTCCAGGCTGAATTCTGCTTTTGTCTACTATCCACGACATTCACAGTGACTCCAGCGTTCTCAGAGTTACTGTGGATTTACACATCTGCTACTGAGAGCAATCTTTCTCTCCCCCATGGCTCCTCTGCAATGCCTTCACGGCAAGTGGCTGAGCTCAATATTCAGATGTGAAACTCTCCCATTGAATGAGGAACTGCTGGGATAATGGTGCTCAACAGACCACAAGGGCTGTCACTTCCCAATAGCTGAAGAGACATTGAAATGGTTATGGATTGTGTTATTAAGCCATACTGGGATCACGTTACTGAAGGGGTGGCCCATGGAGCATTAGGAAACTCTTTGGAACCTCTCAGGTCATAGCTATAGTGCTTCCTGTTTTTATAGGATAAGGTATGCTGGGAAGTACTACAGACTTCAGCCAATCTATGGCTCCATTATCAGTCTGTGAGACAGGTGGGAAATATTAGCTTGCATAATTTAGAACTAAATGAACTAAGATGAGGAAGAGCCTACAGCTACAGAGGGATGTAATACGAGAAAGAGAATTAAAATTTGAGATCTCCTGGTGCCAACTTCCCAGCTTCTCCTTCCAGGCTGCATCACCATTTCTGATCATGTTATTATTCTCAACCTTACACACAAACCTAGCTTGAACCAAGCAGCAGCTTGAAATACAACAAAAAGATTAATAAAAATAATGATTTCTCATACTACAAAATTATTTATAAATTTTGGTATTTTGATAAATCCCAGCATGTGGCCACTAGAGGATAAAAAAGACACATGAAACTAAATTAATTACACATTTAAATAAAGGCAATCTTTATATATTTCATAAATTTTCTACTTGGAAAGCCTACAGAAATGCTAAACAACATTATTTTCCTAATACCAACATTTTGACACTTATTTTAGCTGAGTTTATTTAACATTTCCTGATGCTGTGCAACTCAATTTATGCAGAACCACCCCCGCCCCAGCAGTTAAAGGCTTGGTTATTCCATTTTCCATTGCAGTGAAGATTTGAATCTTACTTTTTCTGAAAGCATCTTTAAAGAATTCTTCAAGCTGTCTGGAGAACGCTGGCTTGCAGAACTAAGCAGCAGGTCTGCATGGCTCGATATGAGAGGCTGCAGATGATTGATGTTGCTGAGAACTTCTTTTGCCTTGGCTGTGTTTTCAGGTGAATAGTAAATACACTGGTATCCTGTACTGTGATAACAGAGAGAGTCATGTAAATGAATTTCTGCTATTAATGGCAATGCTTAATGTGCTAAAAATCTTACCACTACTTTTGCAAAAAAAAAAAAAAGCAAATGCCAGATGCCTAAACTTCACAGATACCACAGAAAAGCTGCTGCCTTTAGGGGTAAAACCAAATCTTTCCTTGAACAGTAGTATACAACAGACTGCCCACCACCACATGCTCCAAGTAGTACAGTACAAAATTCTTTTGAATGACTGATCTGAACATAAAACCCCCATATTTTTACGAGTTTCTTTTAAACACTGTAATTCTAGAGATAAAAAAATATTTGACCAAGTAAGGTAATAATCCCAAAGAGCATAAGACTCCTTACTCTTCCAACTGAGCTCCACACCAGATTATTAACTACCTCACTAAGTCTTTCAAAATGGGCCATTACTGTTTAATTGATCAGTGGCCCACAGTGTGTTTTGATTAGCCTCAGAGATGTTCAGGAAGTGATGACAACCAGAGTTATCTCCAATAAAAAACAGAATGAATTGCCCCAAGAAGACACAGCAATGGGGTGTGGGAGTTAATTACTTCAAAACCGCACAAATGCATGCTGCAACCTTCGTACTTTCAACACTTCCAACTACTGCAATTCTTTTGCAGGACTTCTATCCATCTTTCCTCTTCTCCCTCTTACTAACTATGCAATATCCCCTTATACAATTATTCCCAAATAATTATCATCATTTCAGACAGCATGCACACACCCACTGGTTCTTTCCTGTTGTGCACAGCTCCTCATCTAAACCTCTTGTACATAACTCTTGCTTTTAGAAAGCCCTGCTTCAGTCTTTCAGAGAATTAACCAAAATCTTTTGCAGCTTCAGATTAACACAGGAAAAAATGTAACCAAGCACCTCCTGGTACATCATCAATGTCAGAAGAATGTACATACTAATCCCAGCTGGTTCTGTTTGTATCTCTCTTCTCTCCTCTTGTGTCTTCTTGTCATAAGTACTTCAGTCCCTTCAACCCTTTCACCACTGATTTCTTTCTTAATTTTGCATACCAAGACCCAAATTTTGACACTCGTTCAATCCTCTGAACGTCATGCATTGTGTTTCATTTCAGACTTTTTTCAGATCTCTTCACTCTCCCACTTCCCCTTTGTGTCTTCTACTGTGTCTCTTCCAGTTCCTTCTCATTAGTTTTCTACAAATTAGAAATTAAATCCTGATGGGTCCCTTCCAATTCAGCATTTTCTATCAGTCTATGATTTTGGCAAATAAGGATAGCTTCAAGCAGTCTTAAAATTAAGACTCTTGCTTATATATTTTGTTTAGTTACAGTCCCAAATTCCCCAAGACCACATTCTATTTTTCAGTCTTTCACCAGTGTCTTCATTTCTAGATACAATTCTTGGTAGAGTCAGTCAGGATGAATGGCATCTAAGTGAGCAAAGCTCAGCCAGGCTACCAGCCACATCTAAAATACTTTGCATCTCCAACTTACATGAGCTACTAGACTCATGCTTAGTAGAAGTCATAATTCTGAGTGTTTCAGCAAAATTAATCACATGAACTGTCTCTCCTAATGAATTAGGCAAAAAAAAATCTCCGTCCCTCTGAGAAATGAGGAAACTGCCACAGTTCTACCTCTGAGGTGGCCACACTGTTAGTGAGATGGACTTCCAGAGTCAGACCTACCTCTACATTCACTTCAACACTCAAGCAATCAGGCTCAGGAGACAGGACAGGGACAATGAGTAATGGTCTATGTTAATTGCAGTGAAGACATAGTCTTTAAAGTCTTGATACTTCTCTAATTCCCCTTCAGGCTTCTCCCTCCCTTTATCAAAGTCTTTTTTGCAGGCTGAATCTGGCTAATGCTGTTATCAAGCTCACCATGCACATACTCCTTTCTGGGATTTCTCTCAGTCTTTAAATTCCAGATCATTTTCACTGATCTCTCACAGCTCTAAGCTTCACTGAATATTGCCACAGAAAAGCTACAGACATGCTGTAAGAAAGAGGGAGGAGTGGCACTAAAGGTGTGGGCAGTTCTCATTGCAATAAAGCAAATCATAGCTTTTAGGTAAAGGAATTAGTGAAGAGAGAATTACTCTTTCTTCAGAATGAAGTGTATTATCAGGCTTCATTATTTGGCTAATTTTAACATTTCTGGAACCCCAGAAAGCATGAGACAACTTCAAATATTTAGTTTCTCTCATAATTTGAGGGCAACTTCCTCTGTCCCCCTAGGAAAGTGTGCAATTATTTTTCAGGAACATGTTCAGGAGTATTTGAACTAACTGTTCAAACTGTTTCTAACTGTTGTGTCTCCACACTGTTGTATCTATGACAAGCGGAGGTTTTCTGTGGCCTTACCCTTCATGAAAAGACATTACTACTTACAAGTCAGAGAAGTTCCCTCATCCACAATTGCTTTTAAAGCTTGCTGCTGCATATAGCTATGGTATAGAAGTACTATTAGGAGAGGCAGCTGCCAATGGAACTTAGAGAGGAACTTTACACAGGCGTCCTAAGGCACAAACTAGATGAAACTTCTGCATTAGGTAAAGGCCATATGGGTAGGTCCAGTGCAACATATCAGTAACATTATGAAAACCTACCTTTCATATGTAAATTTTGACCCATGTACCTTTTGAAAAACTCTGTAATAATGTCTCCTCGGTTAAGTGTCAAAGCTTTCAGTAAGCACATAAAACCACACTTGGTGATTTCCATATATTGGCATCATCATTAACTATGAACACATGACTGTCAGTAGTCATTTCAATTTTAAAATTGCTTTAAGGATGTTCCAATGTAATTTGATGTCTTGGAGATGGTTTATATCCCACATCCATTTTTTATTTTGTTTATGTTTTGTGTCCAGAATAGTCACTGCCTCCCCCAGCTCCTGGAGTATCACCACGGGTGAGGGGCACCCGGGGATCCTGTGTGGGCTGGGGGCCAGGGGCTGCTGCTTGCTGCCGGTGGGGGTGATCGACTCACACAGCATGGTGGGTCTGACTGGATATTCTGTTGCCCTGTGGTTTTTGCTGTTTCTTTTCCTTTCTTTTTTCTTCAGCACTGTGACTGGGGCTTGCTGGCTCGCTTCTCTGCTCCTCTGCTTTCTTGGGAGCTCAGGGCCGGTGCATGCTGCGCGAGGAGCCAGGAACTCTCCCCACCGGGCTGCTCCCTCTGCATGGCAGCCTGACCCTGGGACGAGCCATCACTGGTGAACTATCCAGGGGAGCGAGCCCCTGCCCAGCCCCTCTGTCTTCTGCTGCTGCTTTGGGCTTTTTGCTTCACTTTCTCTGCCACCCTGGGTGTGTTCACCTCTGCCATTCCAGCGGCTGCTCAGAGGTTCCTGCTATGGTCCATTTTGCCTTCTGGAGGGGCACTGGTATCGGCTGCCCCCCCTGAGTTTGCAAGGGAAAGCCCCTTCTCATTCTCTCTCGGTCTCCCTCTCTCCCGCCGGCGCAGCCGCCATTGTCAGTGTGGGGGCGGCTGAGCTGGCGCCACAGCGCCCCCTGCAGGCGCGGGGGAATCACCGCACCCACCCTGCCCGGCCGGGAGCCACCAGCGCCCCCTGCCGGCTGTGAGCGTCACTGCAGCGAAGGGGAAAGGGCCTGCGGCCCAGAGAGGCTGCACTGGCCTCTGCTGCTCTCTGTGCCGGCTGACATTGCTGCTTGTTTGCATTCTTATATATATAGATATTCTAGTAAAGAACTGTTCTTCCTTTTCCCATATCTTTGCCTGAAAGCCTTGTAATTTCAAAATTATAATAATTCGGAGAGAAGAGGGTCATATTTTCCATTCCAAGGGAGGTTCCTGCCTTCCTTGGCAGACACCTGTCTTTCAAACCAAGACATTTGAATAAATATTAAATTGGCTACATTTGAATTCTAGATTAACAAAGTTTTTGCCTGAGAATGAATACTGCAATATGCTAAATATCTAATTTATAATGAACCTCCAAGTTACTCCACTCCTGCTGTTAACTGCGTAATTTGTGTGACTGAGTTAAATTGTCACCATCTGGGACTGGCTTAAAATCTTCCAGCAATGAACATTTGACCTCTCATTTTTCACAGCCAAACCCACAGGCATTAGCATCAAGAATACAGTTAAAGCATAGACATCGAGTGCATCTACCCCTAGATAACTTTGATTTTATGTACATTATTGAAGATACTGATCCAGTGGCTTACTTAAGGATCACATGTATTCTGTCTAAAGTGGGAACTCATGATCAAAAATTAATTGCTACATAAAAAAACTGGATAATTCACTCTCTCAGGAAATAAAACTAAACCAGATGATCAGAGCTGAGGTTACAAAAACAGGGCTGAGAGCACCTAGAAGTTTGAATTACTTTGGTTTTTTATTTCCTTAAGATTCCCTTGCCAATTTGGAAATTCTAACTTTGAACATGAGGAAAATAAAATTATGCTATTAGTTCTGTCTATAATGACCAAATGTCCACAAATCCTTATCTTGAGGCAATGGCTAAGGCTGTATGCACAGAACTTTTCCTGCTGCTCCTCCATTTTTCTTCATTCCTAACTCCATGAAGTTCAATCTCTCACACACGTGTATACATTCAAAAAATAGGGGGAAATGAGCAAAGAATAACATCTCTGTGAAAAGTGAGCATGACAGGCATTCCCTTTGAGAATAAAGGTTACAATTACATCAAACACAGATCTTTATTATTTCAACATCTCTGGGACTTTCTGTGAAATGGTACAATTTCAGGTTCCTCAGAGGATGGAAATGGGTTGAAGGCTATCAAATTCAGGCAATAGGAACACAGAAAATTGCAGCATTAGTAAAATCTCTGGTCACCAACGGGTTTGTGAGTGAAGGAACACATCTCATATCTTTACTAAAAATCTAGGCCTCAGAGATAGTCCTTTTAGACTGTTCAAACCCAAATTAAATTATTATAGCTTTGGGAAAAAAAAACCAAAAAACAAACAACAAAAAAACCAGAAAATCCTTTTCAGTCATGTTCCAGTTTTAAGCTTTTGCGAATTTAAAACAAAATCATTTCCAAACAGCTTGCTAGAAATTGTCCATAAAACCACAGTGAATTGCAGCACCTAATGCAGCCTGTGGGACACCTCTTTTTCTTGATGGTTAGAACTGGGGCATTATAAAACTTGCAATCATAAATCTATGTGTTTTGGTTAAAACAGAGAGGATTAAATTAGATTTTAAATAAGAAAAAAAAGTCCTTTGTGTATCTCAAAAGTGATTTGTGAACACTTCAAGTAGTGAGGCATTATATGGATACAACTTAGAGAATGTCTGATTTAAATGTTTCTGCAAAACTGAACTCTAAAAACAATAATTTGCTGTGCCATCTAGACTGATGAGAAGACAAGCCATTCCATTTGCTGGAAGAAGAAATAATCTATACTATCAAGCCAAAAAAAGAATGTATCTGAACAACTGGCTGACTTTCTCTTATATACAGAAATAGGAAAGGAAAAAATAAAAAGAACATACCAATACAGTACAATGAAAAATATTCTAAGCTAAATGTATATCATATACAAGTAATTAATATTCTGCATTTATTTACATACTTTAATCATCATATTTCAATTATTTTAGTGTAAATGCTCTCAAACCTGAACAAAACTTTAAAAAATATTAGCTGTTCTTACTGGTCTTATGAAATTCAGTACTCACTGCTAAAGGGACAGACATACTACAGCCATGCCTCATGGGCATACCTGACTGATGCTTAGAGTGGAAGGGTCTTTGATCTGTCTTTCTGGTACAGATAAAGAATAATATGTGAATGGGTTATAAAACAATGGAAGGGGCTTCGGATCACATACCAGAAAGTACTGTATTTTTCACCTGAAAGAAAAGCTTTCCTTGCTCTTATTTCAGATTTTGGTTTTTTTTAATAGGCCTTTTTAAAATTTAATATGACCTTCTTGATGGTAATAAATGAGTGAAGAATTGCAAAACACTGCATTTTCTATAAATATTATTATACAGTGCTTCCCCTTTGTGTCTGCACAAAGATGCATACTCTGTGTAACAGAAAACATGCCAGAACTATCTTCAGATACACATTTTCCATATTCTTCTGTTTGATAAACTTTCACAAAACATATGTCTCAGTCTTGTTTTTGTTTGGCAACTGCAAATACTACCAGATAGCAGTTACTTTTGTCTGTTAATTTTAAAAGTCTAAGATTGAGCAAGAAATATTTTGCGATATGCTGACACTGCTGAATATTTTGATAAACTGTTCTAATAATCAGACTGAAGGTCAAAGACATGCAAGGCATTCTGTCACATCTTGAAAACTACCAGGATTGGCTTGAGAACTAATCTCTTCCCACATCAGCTCAGTTAGCCTAGAGGAAATGGCTGCTGTGTCTGCATTTTTTCTGTTCGTTCTATATTCTGACCGATATCTCAAGGTGTCACTTCTTCCTTCAACCAAATCTTCAGAAAATCTGCCCCCATTGTAAAACAGAAAATTCAAAAGGTGCCCCTGGGGATGCTATGTGTTCTAAAAGCATCCTTATGCAGAGAAACAAAGAGGTGTGTGCAAAATAACACTGTTGTCGCCACAGTGAAGTAAATTTCTCCATTATAAGACTGAGAATGGTCCTTTCATGTATTAATTTAAAGCAGACCCCCTCTTGAATATTCAGTAAGTGAGACTGTATTGAGAGCTTGCTTGCTCCTGCCTTTCGACTCACACAAGTTCTTATAGTTGAGGTTGAAAAACCAAAACATGGAGTTTTCTCTGAGCTGCCCTCAAAGGCAGCAGGAAAGATGAATTTTGGAGGCTTCCTCCTTTCTGCTTTGTGGGAATTCACACACTAAGTGACCATTTCCTCAGCTCTGCCAAGTGATTAGCTGAAAATAGCAGTGCACTGTTTTCAGTGCTCAAACTAAAGTTTGTTAGCCTGACTCAGGCTCTTTTTTTAGGAAGAGCCTGACAGGATAGTAACACAGCTACCCTACTTACATGATCCTGAAGACAGCCTTTTGCTTTTCCAGGAGAACCCAGAAACACAAAGGAAACTGTCAGAGTAAACTTCTTGCACCCTGTCCTTAAAAACTGCCAAAACACAAGTGTTTCTGAGGGATGCAGGAAAATCTAGGGAGCAGGACAAGTGTAAGGTGATGTGCAGGCCCTTGAAATAGGCCTGAAATGCCTTGGTAGAACCTGGACAAAGCTCTCACCCATCACATGCTCTCCCCTGTTACCAGCAGCTAAGAAACAAGGGCATTGTCTAGTGATGCCTATGAGATACAGCAATGTGTGTTCTTCCAGGACGTAGTTCTCTTCACTATAAGGCATTTTTCCTTTTCTCCAGTGAAGAGCAATCACAGAGAATAATTTACCTCACAGCTATACTCCATTTTGGGAAGTCACGCTCTGCCAGCATGGATATGGTGCAGGACTGAGCTAGTGAGAAATGGTTCATTTTCTGAACATTGAGCACTGTGAGAACTGCAATGTTTTTTGTATCACATGACTTTATAAGATTATGTCTATTATATGATTTATATCTTATGAATTCAGTAATAAATTATTATAACAAAAACCCACAAACCACTATTGCAAAGACAGTAAAGGAGCAGATACTTTAAGAAATGCCTTTAGATACTTTCTTCAGCAGAAAACATGTGCTTCATAGGCCTCCATATGATTGGGTTAAGGCTGCACATGCCAGTCTGCTGACAGCAGAGTATTAACACAAAGTTCATTGATGTGTCTTAAGTGATCAATGACGTACATGTTTCATTGGCAGGTTTCAGCATCAGAGGTGGTCAGGGAAACAAAAGATTTTTGAAGATTTAACAGGGTTTCTACATTGTGTAGTGCAAGCAAACCCCCCTCAATAATACAGCTTTCAAAGCAAACACATCTGCTGGGTTTTGTTTGCTTTTAATATGGATGCCAACTTCTATTCAACCTAGAAGCCAACAGCAGACTTTTATAATTTTTTCTTTTATTCTTTATGATATTGTATCTATGAAACTTTTTTGAGCATTGAATATAATGGAATAAATTTTCTGTGGAGCGTCATGATAGTTTAGATAAGAGCACTTCCTCCCTGCATTCTCTTTGGAATGCTGTGACACCAGGGTTAGCACCATCAGTTGAAGCACTGAGCAGTCACAACTACTGCTGAGTGCTGCCTGAAAATCTTAACAGCCATAGCAACAAACACAAATATGTCCAATTCTTCGTTAGGAAAAGAGGTAACTAACACTTTTGTGCATGTTCAACAGTTAACAAAGTATTTGAGTCCACAATCAACTGAAACCTTTATTTTTGATTAGCCTTATTTTGGCTTTCTGAAGCATAAGAGTAGTTTCTTGTTTCACGGGTGTACTAAAATGACTGTATTCTTAGCATACACCTAGGGCTGTCAGAAATACAGTTGCTACCTTAAGCTACAGTTTCTGTATTTTAGAATTGTCCACAGCTACATTCCTCTAAGCACAAGAATTGCCGAAGAGATACATCATTCTGAACAGCAGGTTTTCAAGCACTGATATACCTCCAGCTTCTTGAAATACGAGGAAAAAATTCACAATTTTGAATCATTAAGTTTGCAAAAGATCTCCAAGATCATCAAGTCCAACCTTTGACAGAACATCCACCATATCAATTAAACCATAGCACTGAGTGCGAAGTCCTGTTGTTTCTTAACACTTCCAGGAATAATGACCCCATCACTTCCCTGGGAAGCCTGTTCCAATGCAGAACAACCCTTTCCATGAAGAAATCCTTCCTGATGCCCAACCCGAACATCCCCTGGCACAGCTTGAGGCCATTTCCTGAGTTTAGTCAATATTAGTCGTAATACTAAAAGTAGACTGTGCTTCAATTTTCAGCAAAGCAGGGAAGATAAAGGAAGTATTTTATGAATGCTAGATTTTAATCTTCCATACATTCAGCAGGATAAACTGTTTTGGTATTCTGTGGGCTCATAGCATTTTAATGTAACTTTAATGGTATTTTCCTAGCTACTGGAAAGAATACTTACTTTCGTCTTTCTGCCTCAAATTTACTCAGCAATTTCCGGAGACCACCATTCTTAAATCCTTGGAAATGTGCTGCTGGGGCTCCCACGGTGATGACATCATACAGAGCATCTGGAATGGGAATAGACAAACACAGACATTTGAATGCTCCTATCCCCAAGACATGGCAACACTGTGATATCTACTCTACAAAAAGTAAGGACAAGTCTGTATCGTTTCCAGGGAATAATTGATAATCCATGTCCCAAGAAGGCCCAAGAGCTAATCAATCTTTCTATACAGCCACCTGCACACTTTAAAAAGTTCATCTGATTTATGGCTACATCTAAATTATGCACTGCAGTGTAGAACAGTATTCTAGCTCTGCAGTTTACAAAGCTGCCAAGTAAATTGGCCCATTGTGTATTTCACTTTATTGCCCCTTTCATTATTTAACTTGTAGACATGTTGAGATGCACAGATTCAAGCATTTTAGAGTCAAAAGAGACCATTATGATGGAATAGTCTGACTGAATAATAGAGGCTACAGAATTACAGCTAATGATTCCTGCATCAAGCTTATGTCTCTTGGTTGAGTGAAGGCATCTCTTTATTTAGGCATCTAATCTTGATTTAAAGATTGCAAGTGACAATGAATTCAGTGCATTCCCAGAGAAGTCAATCAGACTAGTAAAAATCCCTACTTCTTTTCTAGTTAGAATTTGTTTAGATGTAATGCTAATGTACTTTCAGATATAATGTTGTTTAATGCTAAATTGGAGAGCCCTGCTCTATGACATACACTAACTTTTTATAAATGTTTATGAACACAGAGAAAGTCAGTTGTTCTCAGATGAGAAGCTACCAGAATAGGAAATCAACTATGCCACTGAAATTCTTGCTGAGGCAGCAAACTGTTGTCTCTTCATGTATATACCTGATGTCTTATGACATTGGGGATGAACTTTTTGTGTGGATATGTGCTTATAGAACTGGAAATGAAACATCATTTTTAAAAGAGCTTGTGATTGATTGTCAGTGCAGAGATGAAGATTTAATTGCATCCCATCTTCAAAGTTTAAATTCACATTTACACTAAGCAGTACCTGTTTTGTACCTAAACTTACTGGAGGTATAAAAATACAGTTCAGAATGCCTCATTCTTAAAATGTATTTCTAAAGGAAACATGACAGGATGTTTTTTGTGCACTGTTTTATTCGTCAAGGAAGTTTCCCATGTAAATTAAAATCTAGTCCTCTCCTAAAATAGAACTTTTCTTGCATTCTGATGATAAATATCCCTAGAAGCAAGAACATTGTACAAATGATTCACAGTTAATGAACTATGCTTTACTTCCCGAGCTAAATCTCAGAACATATTTGCTCAAATTTATTTGAGCCCTAATGAGTTGGCGACTCTTCAATTTCCACTTAAAAGGAGAAGTGACATAATTTCATTAGCCTAAGGTGAGCTTCAAGATTCTTCAATAGCCCATTTTTTCAGGTCTTAATAGAGATTTATCCATAATACATATACTTTGACTATAAGAGCTCCATTGGTACTTGACAATAAGGAGCTCTATCGCTTAAAACAGCAGTGCCTTGAAATCAAGATAAGAGATGAACTCATCAGGGTTCTGATGTTTAGAGATAACTTGTGAAATGACAGGAAAACATTGAAAAGACTAAACCCTGGTTCTGACTGTTTCAAAAATAAACATGATCCTGTTTATAGTTACTTTGGGAGAGGAGAATTTATCCAGAAGGAAGCTTTTGTTCAGCCTGTGGCCTCTTCTCAGCATGGTCGAGGAGCAGCAGTCTGAGATAGAAACACACCCAGCCCAGGTGAGCACCTGCCTCACACACCCTACCTGGGAGAGCGAGGATGGCAAAGGATGAGGAGCATCCATGCCTGGTGATGGGCACGAGGCAATCCCACTCTGACTTCCCAGAGCACAGTGCAGTAAGGCTTGGGAGGAATGCCTTGTGGTGTGCTCTACTTACACATCAGTGGAGCTCCTTGTGAAGGACGTGCAGTGTCAGCATCAGTGTGCTGCTACAGAAGTGCTCCAGTAACTCATAACCATCAAGCAAGAGCAGGCTACTGCTGACACCCCTCTGCAGTGAAGAGCTTAAAATGCAGCAGAGCGCCACAGGAGCTGTATCTCACTGTCAATAACAGCTCAGTCCCAATTTTGAATCAACCCACCTGCCTCCACAGGAGGCAGTCAGTGTCTCAAACCAGCCAGATGCAAAACAAAAATCAGTTCACCAAATCTATTTAAAAGAAGCACACATTGTATAAACAGGGACAAAAGCAGTGCTATGTAAATATATAAATTTAAGCTTTCTAGTATGATGGACAGAGTACAATGTGGTGTTTATCAAATGGATAGGGATACAGTTGACCCATAGGGAAATTGTATTTTCCTCAAAGTTATTCCTACTGAAGGTTTAAGCACACAGGTACTTTCTCTTCCATGACAGTACCCAACAACAACCCAAATCAAAGGTCAGTAAAAGTAAACCTGTTATTGTACATGTGAAACACAAAAAACCACATACCAATGTGCATGTACAATAGATGGGATTAAAACCTATCCTGCATTCCCAAAATTAAAATATCCGATTAAGGGTTGATGACACCTCTATGGCTCATTAGCTTGTTTAAATGCCAATGCTAAGAATTTTTATTCTCCCCCTTCCAAGGTCATTCTCCTGGTTATATTCCAGGTGTCCTTTGCCAAGCAAAGCATGATATGAAAAAGACCAACTTAATATCGAAGTGCTGCCTACTCCAGATTGATTAGCAATTTCTGCTAATCAGTTCAGACTGTATATATCTAATACAAGAGACAGTGAACGTTAGATAAATAATAGGGACAGAGTTTTATAATTTTAAGTTCCAAATTTAGAAGACAACTAGAACAATTCTAACATTTATCTCTTTCTGTACCCTTTTTGATCATGGATTAACCACGTGCCCCAAGGACAATAGTTTTGGAGAAGAAAGGAGAAAATTCATAAAAAACCAAACCAAAATTTAAGTACTGTAAAAGTTGTGAGTGCTTAAGTAAGTGACATATTTCATTCCACTTTTTATTTAGCAAATAGACCTACAGTGTCCTGTTTGCAAAGAGGTTTTCTTGAAAAGACATAATATTAGCTTCTGGCCACCATTACAAACCTAAAAATGCTTTTGAGTTAATTAATTAACTTAAAACATTAAGTTAAAATCTGTGGTGTCACATTATGCCACTATAAATTCCCATCTTGTTGAAATGCTTGGAGGCACTGTTTTTTAGTGAAAGACATAACAAAATATTGAACCAACCAGTACCTGACATATAATTGGAAGTCCCTGTGTTCCGGCTTGGAAGTGGATGGACATCAGCCTCACACAGTATAAAACTCCTATAACCAATGTTTATACTTACTGTTTTACAATCTTAGATGCAGAGTGTATCAATAAGGCAAAAACCTTACAGAGTGTAGTTTCTGTGTTTGTGGTGACAGAAGTTTAACAGACCTCAATTTATCAACAAATTATTTACTGTGCTATGATTTGGTCATATATATGTATCACTATAATACATATGATAATCCTTTATCTGTAAAGGAAGCTGCTAAAATCATATGCAAGCAGCAGAATTCTGTATTCAAAAGAACCACAGATGATGTTACAGAAAGTTATCCCCCCTTTCTGGGAGATGTTGGAAGTTTGCAGTATTTTCAGCATAATCGGTGAGGTATTTTCACTCAACACAGAGCAAATGCTTACATGGGGCAGGTGTGCATGATGGGGTAGCAATGCATAAGCTGATTTAGAGCAAAGCAGCGCTGGGCTCATTACAACTTTTTAAGAAATAGGATAAATTAAGTTCAGGAGTAATACTATCCTTAATGGAACCATGTCACTCCCATCTCCTGGGCTGAAGAAAAGCCACCTTAAAACAAGAGCATTAAGCCTGGCTTTTACAGCATTATGGATCACAATGAAAAATTAAGTGGGTGCCCGAGAAGGACGTGAATCTTACTGAGCATTGTGCAGTGTGTCACTATGAATCATGACAGTATTAGTTCTGCACTGCTAAAACAGAATACTTTTAACCATGCATAGGTTAACAGTACATTTCAGTGAGCATATATTCTGCATTTACTTATTTGCTGGAAGTGTCATAGGAACAAAATGAGCACATCCCCAGAATCTATTTTTAGAAAGGAACTTAGAAGAAATTTAGTTAACCACCCCTTAGTTTTCCAAGACCTGCAGTCAATGTCCACAACTTGTGGCATCAGAAGATGAGGCAGAGAAATCAGAGAAAGACCTTGGACAACTTTAACTTTGGACCTGATTTCTAAATTTCAGTGTAACTGTATTTCAAAGCATACTTTGTCATACTTTCTTTACCTTTCAATCGAGGACTATGCACATGCATTCTTTGCAGATGAAGATTTATTGGGATGAATTCTAGAGTTTTTTCTCCTTTGCTACAGCTTGACTTGAAGGATGAACCTGAAAAACAAAAGTTTAAAGAATCATTGTCTTAAGCATCCAGATGTTTTTGTCTTCCTTTTAAAGTGGGGATGATACTTGTATGTCAGGAGTCACCTTTAATTTACTTTTAATGTGCAATTATATGTTAGGAGATGAAAGGTTCACTAACTGAGTCTCAGCATGTATCCATACTGGAAGCAACAAACCAGCTTTTAATCCACAGAACATCTAATTTTTTATTCTAGGAGATAGATACTTTTCCCTGCAGTCTGAAATCAGTCTGCAGTCTGCTGAAGACAACGTAGCAGTTAATGTGCATTATGTTTATTCTGTGCTAAAATCACAAGGGTACAGAGCTATGATGGCACAGCATTTTTCCAAGTAACATTTTTTTCTTCAAAGAAAAGTATTATATTGAGTAGGGTATGCATTTTTCCTAGAAAGCTCAAATAAAGCTCAAAAACTATCTTTAGGAAAGCTATAAATTAGTTCACAGGAGTCATGATGCCTTGGAAAAACAAAAAAAAGATTAATATGCCTGCGTATTTAGAAATAGATTATGAGTAGCTGTATGGTGGTGCAAAGGAATAGAATTAAAGTCTGGCAGTATGAAAATATAATTTACCTGAATATATTTGATAGAGAATCTGTATAAAATAAAAGGGTGTAGATTAGGAAAGAGAGGTGGTCTTGCCTCCTCACTCAGGCAGCCCAACATTTACTTAGTCCACTTTTTAGCATTCTATCATTTTGTCAACTATTAATTATTAGAACCAAAATTCCTCTCACTCAGATAGAATTTTAAAATAAATTTTGTCAGGGTTCAACCTTTTCTTGGAACAAACACACAAAAAGGCAAAGAAAATGTTTTCAATTGTTTTTACTTGCTCAGTGTTTATGTGTTGAGACTGCCACAGTTTCCAGCAGGACTAAGCACTGAGCCTCCCAAAACAAACCACTCTGCCAGAGGCCACCAATGATGCTCCAGAGCAGCTGAGCCTGCTTAGGCTGCTCCCTAAGCTTAGGATCTTAAAATAATAATTTAACACAGATGAAGAGCAAAGCTAGGAAGAAAAGCAATTTGCAGGAGTAAAAACTTCAGACAGGAAACCCAAGGATGCAGACTGAAATCAGGAGCTGTTGAGGATGCAGTGTGAAACCTGCATCTGAAGAACACAGACAATTCAGGGAGTAGTGAAGGCAACTGAAACTATCAGAAAAGAAATGAGAATAGTGCAGGGAAGGAGACTGTAAGTAATTTGGGAAGAGAACAGAAAGGGGGCAGATTATTTCTGATAATTCAGATGAGACCAAGTTCAAAGCTTAAGGAATGAGACAAGGAAACACCGACTGAATAAGAGGAGGTTAAGATGACAGCAAACTAAAAGTACAGGTGACAGAAGAGTAGGAGGGAGAATAGCCTGCCCTCAGGAGCACACCTCTGTCCTGAGCAGGAGCACAACACAGGCAGCATTGCTGAGTTGTGTTATTCCTTTTCTCAGGGAAGATCTGTGAAGCAAGTCCCATCCAGTGCCAGAAAATTACTGGGTAAGGACCACCCAGCTGCTATCAGTTACTAGACTTGCTCTGGTATGAGATCCATGCAGTGGAATTAACATCTCCATCTGCATTTACCAGTAGTGTCCATACCATAAAACTAACTTTAAGTATAGTCTGTTTTTAAGTAACTTGGTAAATTTTACTTAAGAACTAAAAAAAAAAAAAAAAAAAAATTACATTCCCTCAACTGAAACAGTTTTTGTAATTATTGTTGTAAGATCAAACTCTTCAAAGTTAGGAAATACCAGAACATAGATGCAACTTTCATCTGACATGCACCTGAAGAAGAACTGTGGAATGGGCTTCAATAATACATCACATACCAGCTTTTTCCAGTTCATTGAATGCTCAGTGTCTTTGCTTCATAGTTTAGAAGCAGTGATTCAATATCTTCTTTCCAACTTTTATTTCAGTATTTGTTCAGGATTTACACATGTTGCTCAAACCTCCCTCAAAGTCAAGGTTATTAATTTCCTCAAACCTGTCTACTATATGCATATTAACAGCCTCTAAGGTCTTTACAAATTTTTATAAAATAATTTTAACCGGCTGAGTTATAATTTCACCCATCCTAATGTCAGAGAATAAATATTTAAGAAACATTGCATCAATATAAGATATGGAAGAACTTGCCCTGCAGAATACTCATTATAAGGCAACATCACATTCCATTTTGGAAGCACAGCTCCCACTGGGCTGAATTGCATCCATAAGTACCAAGCACTTCAGCAAAACAGCTTGTGGGAAGTTCCAGGCTTCCAAGAAAGAACAAGACACACTAACCACTTCTCAAGCCTGACTTGCCTATATGGGAACTTTGTGACAGAGGCAGGAATAGTGTCGAGTTTTTGAGAACAATATTTAATTGCCTTAACCTTGACTTCTTTTTTCCTCCTTCTAGGGATGGATGAATAGGTTTTTCAGTTTAGGGGCTAGGAGAAATCATTTGGGGATGATTTCTAGTCAAACCGAAACAAACAAATAATTTTCAAAGTTTCACTCCCTCCCAATATCACCAAATCTGTGGTTTAGATTCAGCTGAAATTGTTGGGGTTTATGTTATCTAACCTTACATATTCCTGGTATGTTTCCTTACAAGAATACTTTGCATTCTTGAAAATTCTCATATTACTGAGGATAAAAGTGTTTGTCAAAGTAACTCAAATTTGAAATAGTCTTAACTTCCTTAAATCTCCAATTTCAATAAATATGCTGTTAAACCAAAATTGCTGTCTAAGACTCCTGATACTTCCACAGCAATCTCTCAATTTCAAAAAGAAATTAGGTGGTCTCCTAACAACCTTCTCCACTAAATTCCACAAATAGTTTGGTTGAGTTGAACTGGGTGTCACTCAGAAAGCCCAAAATGTCATTGTGTTGAAGGAACATAGGAATATTTTGGAGATGCTGTCTGCCCTTCTGAACACTTTAAGGCAAACTCAGGCAATATCCTAAGATGAAGAAAGACACCTGCACTGGCTAAACTGAAAAGCAAAGTGGTTTTTGGCATGTGTTGACCTGAAAAGTCTGAATTAAAATTGTGCTCACATCCATAGTCTTAGCAATTTCTACTTCCTAAGTACTTGAATTTCCAGTATCTACAATGTGCTCTCAACATAACTATTTTTGCAACTGCAGGTTTAAGTCAAATATATGTCTAGCTTGCTTTTCTTATCGAAGACTATAATCTTGTCTTATGAAGTTATAAAGAACACTGTTTATAGAGAAAAAATAAACAAATTAACACCTTGGCATTATTTCTCATACTTGCTACAAGTACTAGGTTGCTTTGTTTTCTGATAATTGTCCCTCCTCTTTTATATGTGCTTGTTCTGTCCTCCTGGATTGTGGGAGCCCCCTAGGAAGAAGGGACACAAAGAGCATCCCCCAGGTTAGGGTGACAGGAAGAGGCTTCTGGGATACTCTGTTCTGTTCTGTTAATGTACCCCAGTTCTGTTTCCCTGCTGGGCCCTGCCCCCCCTGCCCCTTCCCCACCAGCCCCTGTTCCTCAGCCACTCCCCCGCTATTCCCCCAGTGGTTCCCATACCTTAGCCCAACCTTTGTACTGCCCTTGTGCCCCCTGATCATTGGTCCCTGATGCTCTCTCCACCCCATACTTAAACCTGGACCTTCTGTGATGCTTCATCTTTGTTCTTGGAACTGTCTGTGCATGCAGCTGGAATAAACATCTCTGTGGAACCCCATACAAAGATCCTTTCTGCCTCTTTGCCATTGACCACATTAAGAGCTATCCAGGCTTGCAACACTGGAGAATCTCAGTTTCCCAGGTCCACTTAATTTCTCTCAAGGCCCAGTTAAGACAAGTCCTTTAACATAAAGAGCTATCCAGGCTTTCACTTGGCACAATACAGGTCTTGCAGCATTTATGTTTAATAGATTATATTTTCTAGTTTTTTTTTAATCTCAAGAGCTCTTTTCAATATTTTCGTGCAAGTAATAATTATTGCATTGATTCCTTCATTATCTGTATTTATTGGCTTGCTTATGAGATTTTATGGAGTGCTTTCAAGATGTAATTGGCCAAAGACTGAAAATACATGTATATATTATTTAAAAGAGAATCACAGGAAGTGTCATACTGAGTTAGACAGTAGTCTGCCAAAATAGGAACTGGAATACTCTGATGATGGCAAACAATCATAAACACAAGAAATGACACTTTTGCAAACAGAATGGAAATTATCATACATCATTTAGTGCAACATATGAGCTTTTTCTTTCCCAACAAATATTTAAGGAGTTGATCAACTGCTCCCAAAAAGCTTAATTTCAGTTAGGGACTCTTTTTTCTTCATACACGGAAATAGGATTTCTCTTTTGCTGTGACCAAGAACACTGTCCCAGAGCAACCTGGTGCAAGAAATACCATGCTCGGTCCTATATTAGAAGATAATAGCTAAAGGATAGAAGCACAGTTTTAATGCCTATTTTGGGAGACAAAGATATGTCTCACCTAATAATGCAACAGATTCATTATAATATGTATAAGAAGAAATTATTTTATGTACTTTAGTTGTATGATGTACCTGATTGCTCCCTTTCTCAGTACACACACAAAGAAGTTTTGGTTGGAATGTGTAGAAAGCTAGAAGTAATGAATAAAATACTGCAAATACTTCATAAATATTTGCCAGGTATTCCACAAGATCATTTCTATCTTTAGATATGATGATTTCATCACAGAATGATGATTTCACAATCATCATTTCTATCTTTATTTTCACAAATATCTTTATTTTCACAAAGATATAATGTATCTTTCTCTCAGAAGTATTCTAGTGTTTATCTCTGGCATGCACTCCTATGCCTACATACACAAAACTGTGGGAGCAAGGCCACAGTGGGAACATCTAAAGCATAGACCAAAACAGCATTTGCAAGCATAATGGCAGCATGGTGGTTGAAAACACATCTCTGAGATGGTGATTGTGAGGAGTGGTGTTTGAAATTTGACACCAGCAAGAAAGCAGCAACAGTGACAAGGCATTTGTGGTAATTCAGAGCACATGTTCCCATTTCCTTATGGGATATCTTATAAACTGGGCAGAGAGAGGGGAGAGAGGAAGGCACACTGGTGGGAAGTGGCAGAAAGGCCTGCTGTAAACAGAAAACTTTGATCAAAATACGGTGTGATTCAGGAAATTATTCTGGTAGTCTTGTAAAACAGAAAAGAATTATGTAAGTTTCTTGAATGATTTGTGAACAATCAAAAAAAAAAAAAGAAGAAATAATTTGTTCTGCTGACTTTTCATCATCTTTTTGTGAATAAGAAATTCTACAGGAGGAAAAGACCATCTGTCTTTTCTGCACATTTGTCACTAATGCTGTCTTATCCCACTGGCATGTGGACACTACAATACAATATTGACCCTAATTAGGATTCTGTTGGATATTGAGGGAACAAGCTCTCAGTGCATATCAGAATCCAAGACCACCATTTCCACATGAAAACGAGCAAGGCAGCACTTACTGCTCTTTCTAGACTGACAATGTATTTGCACTCCCCATCCCATATTAATTCTGTGCTTTTCTGGCACAATGTGGGCAAAGACAACTACTACACTAAGGACATGCATGGGAATCTCATGAGGTTTAACAAGACCAAGTGCAAGGTGCTGCACCTGGGTTGGGACAGCCTCCGATATCAGGCTGGGGATATCTGATAGGCTGGGGGTGAACAGATGGAGAGCAGCCCTGCCCAAAAGTACTTGGGGGTGCTGGTGGAGGAGAGGCTGGACATGACCCAGCCATGGGCACTTAGCCCAGAGAGTCAAATGTGTCCTGGGCTGCATCCAGAGCACTGTGGGCAGCAGGGGAGGGAGGGGATTCTGCCCCTCTGTTCTGCTCTGGGGATCCCACCTGCAGTGCTGCATCCAGCTCTGGGGTCCTAGCAGAGGAAGGAGATGGACCTGTTGGAGTGAGTCCAGAGGAGGTCACAGAGATGCTTAGAGGGATGGAGCACCTCTCCTATGAGGGAGGGATGACAGAATTGGAATAGTTCAACCTGGAAAAGAGATTGCAGGCTGACCTAATTGCAGCCTTCCAGTACCTGGAGGGAGCCTACAAGAAAGCTGGAGAAGAACTATTTACAAGATCATGTAATGACAGGACAAGGGGGAATGGATTCAAACTGAAAGTGAGGAGATTTGGATTAGATATTAGGAAAAAATTCTTTAGTGTGGGTGGGGTGAGGCACTTAAACAGGTTGCCCAGAGAAGCTGTGGATGCATCATTGGTGGAAGTGTTCAAGGCCAGGGTGGATGGGGCTTTGAGCAACCTGGTCTAGTGGAAGGTGTCCCTGCCTGTGGCAGGTGGGTTGGAACTTTACAGTCTTTAAGGTCCCTTCCAATCCAAACCATTCTCTGATCTAAGATTTTTATTTGTTTTATTCCTGCTGAATATGCCAATTTAATAGCTAACAATCTAGTATATTAACTGTTCCAGAAAAGATCACTTCCATAAAATCACAGATTTCTACCTGTATGCTTCCCAAGCTCTGCAAGAGTATCCTGGTACATGCTCAACATCTGATCACAGTGAGCAATTACACTTTTGCGCATGTTGTCCCAGTGAGGAGCAAGTTCTCCCAGGTCTTTAAGTTCCTGGTTCCTGTACCAAAAGGCAAAAAGAGAAGGCACTAATTAACTCATTAATCCATTAAGATTCATCCAAATTAATCGAAAACAAGTTTGTTGCATAACATCAGAAAGACTTCCGAATTGAAATAAAATCTGTTTTCAGAAAGCTTGTGAGATCTGCTTTTCATCTCTGTTTTACAAGTACAATACAATAAAGAATGTTGGTGAATAATGTAGTAATTTTTGTCTTCAGAACTCATCTGGTATAAATGCAGTAGCCTACAAACTAAAATACTATTTCTTTCATGGAGGAAAGAAGGCTTCCAGGCTCCAGAGAGCTGCACAAATAACTTTCTGTGAAGAAATATGAAACGCCATTGGAAAGAATACAAAGTTTGCTTTTTCCCCAACACTTTCAGTATAGTTGTTTTGATACACTACTCTTTGGATACTTTCATACACACATTTGTAGCAGTGTTTCTACAAAAGTCAGTTTAACCAATACCAGCCCTCACCACATTTCTTCAGCATTCAAAACAAAACATACACACACAAAAAACCCCAAATAACCACACCACCAGTCTCCTAAAGCTTGTGTCCATCCTTACAGTGTTCATCAGGTCAAAACAGCAGTGCTATGGTGATGCCTTAAGTTTTAACTTCTATATTTTTCAAATCCTGTACTCCTAGTGTAACTCTGAAGTTTCCTGTAGCTTGTTAAGTGCTGTTCTCTTATGCTAAGACACACATAACAAAGCCTCTCTGGGCTTGCTCTCCAAGGACACCCAGAACAAGAACTGTAAACCATCATCTTGGGGAGGGGAGGACAACCATCCTTGGCTGGGTTCTGGTTGGTGAATTTATGCTGATATAAAAGTGTGAAGAACTCGTGACCTGTCATTGTCCATTTTGGGATCCACTGAGGCAGGACCCTCTGGAGCCCCAAGTGTACATCTGAAGGCCTTTCAAATAAATACCTTCATTATTCCTTTATTCCTGTCTAGTCTCTGTTTCTAGGTAGCCATTTAAGGCATCAGTGGTAACCAAATAGGTCACTGGAAATCCAAACGGAAATCCAAAAGGAAATCCTTTAGTAAATTATCAGTTTTCCTGTACACTCCCGAGAGCTGACCTGAGTGAAATAGAGATCATTTTAATTTCCTGCAGAAACAAGCTTAGTTCCCTGGGCTTCCTGTTTGGTTTTCCTTTTGCAAAGGAAGTTTCTCCTCTATCTGTCCCAAAGCCACTTTGTTGGACCTGCTTTTAAGGAAAATGAAACATCTTGAGTCTTCAAACATCTGGAACTCTGCAGGAGAAATTTTTTGCAACACAACCAGTTTTCCTCATTTTCCTTGAAACATCAAGAAGAGTGTTTCACTGCAATTCTTGGAAGTCTCCAAAAAGACTTCCAGAGGACAACTCTTGCATGCAGAAAAATTACTGAAGAAAAAGGAAAAACAGGGTGAGGAGGGGTGGAAAGAGGGAGGAAAAGACCAATGAGTCTGCAGCACAGGAACATAGAGTTCACTTAGGGAACAGCAGATCTGACCATTAGTCAAAAAGTCTTAAAATTATTTCTTAAAGAGAACAGCCACACACTGTTACAGTGATGTTTTCCCCATCATCATTAGCTTTGCATTAGTGTGAACAGTGTTAGAATAAACTCTGTAGACAAAACTCTGCTCCCAGTGAATATGACAACCAAAACCAAACAGATTGCACTGGAAGCAGAATTAAAGCATTTTGTTTATACATGTCCTTGAAAGTATCAACATGGAAACAAAGATTACAACACATGAGCTTGTTGAGAGTTTACTAATGACATGATTACTTTTTGTAATCATGTCATTTAATTGCTCCTGAAGCTGAACCAATCCAACTTTCCTCCATCAATACAAACTGGCAATGTTGTAGCATAAAAGTAATCTGCCATGAAAGGATAAACCCAAGGTTTTCAATGACCATTTTCCTTGCCAGTTTTTAGCAGCTCAACATGAGGTGTCCCTTTAAATTAAAACCTTAGGGCTTCTGTCTCAGAAAGTGTGTAAAAAATTGTCAGGGTATGCAATTTTGTTTATTTGCACTGATAATACTTTGGCCCTTAATATTTATGGTGTCTGATTTAATAGTTTTAGCAACAATGTTTGGACCTGGCTAGCTTCCAAAACTTTACTGCTCCTTCTATGTGGGGATACAGCATTCTATCCAAGAATTATATCCATGCCTCTTATCTAAGCTCATGCCTGGAGCTGTTGCTCTCAAACTGAAGTTTAACAACAGCAGGAATAGAAACTTTTTATCTCAGACTAAAACATCCAACCACACCCCAAAACTTGTTTATCAGGCTGACTATGAGTTAACTGCACTGATGCCAATAGCAATGGAAAGGGGAAACACAAATCCCTCAATATTAACTTTATTAGGTTTTCAAGAAATATCAAATCCTGCCCCCATTACTGGTGACAAGATTTGATTTGTTTCATCTCAGAAACATGGGCAAATCACTGAAGAAAAATTCAGCCTCCAATATGTCACAAAAAAAGACACATGTACAATGTTTAAAGAAAGAGTACTGTGCTATAGCAATCTAAACCATATACAGGATGGAAACTTTAAAGACTACATTTTATGAATTTATTTTCATTTTAAAATACAGCAAAATCAAAATCATGAGACAACAGGATTATACAACAGACACTTCCTCAGAAAATAGCCTGATTGCACACTTTATATCTTTATTATTTTTTCTAATGGAATTATAGAAGACAGAGGATTTAAATAGGATTTATGTCTTGCAGTGTTTTACAATTTTTCACTGCTGTTGTTGACTCAATACAATTGTATTTCTGAGTAATGGATGAAAAAAGAATTGTCATTTCTATATCTAAACTCCATCAACAATACTCCATAGTACCAAGCTTTGTTGTTATTACATGAAAGGCCTCTTCCAAAAGTAAACAGAGTGGGAAAAACACAGTATATTTCATATCTGCAAGTTTATAGTTCATACCAATACTCACATTTTAGAAATTTTTAATCTGTTTTCATAATATTATAATACTTCTATGATAACTTATTTCATTAAATAACTTTAAGAACACACTTCAACTAGTAATTGTGTCAAACAACAATTGTGCTATAAAAAAATTAATATTTATACTAATTATTTTTTACTATATATTTTATACTATATATTACTATATAATCTATACTATTATACTACAGAGGGCAAATCAGTTACTGATCCAACTTTTCAATGCATCCATGGAATTTTGAATAGCTTGTCAATGAGCAGGAAGCTTAGCACAAACTCTGTGTTGTTAAAATAGAGCTATTTATCATCCTATCCCCCACTCCAAATCTTTTCTCAAAGTCTTTTCCAGATAATTGCTCTCATCACCGTGACAGATCTTGTGCTCAGCATCAACTTAAGCTCATCTTACAGAATGAAATCCAAGCTTTGTCTAGAGCTGTTTGTCTCTGTCTCTGTGTTCAGCTCCTCAATGCCTCCTGCAAAGTCTTTTCTGTCCCTGCCCAATGGAAAGTCCACCCAAGAACATGTCTTAGCTTCCACTGCCTCCTGCCTTCATTAATCAGTTACATTCCTTGGTGGCCTTGGCATAATATTGCCCTGTTTGTGTCTAACCAGGATGTGGATGCAAACAGTCTGTCCCATTCCTCGTTCTCCACCTTAAATATCAGCTAATTAGCTAATTTTTAAGTCTTGTTTAGGTACATTCTGGTTTTCACAGGCATTCTTTCCTTTGGTAGACTAATTATGTTCCAAGACATCCATTATCAAGAAATGGCTGAGAACCCAAGGCTCAGATGAATATTCTACCTTTGATTTACCAACTCAGGCTTTTTTTACTTTTGAGAACACCTTAGGTGCATGATTATGGTAAACCACTAAAAGTACCTGAAAGAGGCACATTGAATTTTCTGTATGATTTATGTTGGTAATTTCTACTTAAATAGCTCCTGCTTTGTGCCATGCTCTCTAATGACACTAGTAACAGAAAATGACTTGCTCATCACTCTAGACACAACAGCTTAGAAGTCTGAAGGAAGCATATTCAATGCCAAAATACAAGCCCTGATTTCTGTAATGAGCACATTGAATGAGTGCATCATGTTGCAAAACTATTTGAAGGAAGCCCCAGTATTGAAATCATATTTCCAATGAACTTGTTTTTGCAAAACTACCACAGACAGTCCAGACACTACTGTGGAATGCACACTGAAAACCTGTGGTCAATAAATTAAAATAGTGCATAACATCAGCAAGATGTTAAGAGGAGGAAGAGGAATGAAAAGAGGGCAATCCCTCAAAGAACTTTCTTGGGTCTGATTGCTCTCTCTCAGCAAAGGGAACAGCAGAAATAGCTATTTGCATCATTAAGGACACAGCACAAATCCTGAGAAATTGAAAGATGAAGTTGAAAAGATCAGTGCAATTAAAAGAAGGGGAGATAATTAAGAGAATATATGATAAAAGTATATAACCTAAAAATGCTGTAGGAAGACCAAGTAGCAATGTTTTATACATACAGCTTCAAAAATCCAGTGATGTGATTCCCAGTGAAGCAAACATGACAAATTCAAAATGTAAAAAAAAAAATTATTTTGGCCTCCACCAAGCAAAATTAGCTTCTAAAATCTGCTCTTGCAAAACATCAGAAGCAAAGAGCTTAGCAGGATTCAAAACAAGATGAGACATTTCTGGAGATTATATTTGCAAAACTTCAATAATATTATAACAGCATAAAAATTCTGAATATTTATCAAACAGGAGCTTTGGAGTAAATATACACCATAAGCTTTGGGATATGACTAAATCACTCATAAGTAAAGGAAGCTTAGAAGCTTCTTTCTAAGGAAAGGAGCACAGGAATTATTTTTTCCAACAAAGTTCACTTTAAAATATATGTATGTTGGTTTTTTTTTTGTTTTTTAGAAGAGGATAAAATTACTCTCATTTTTCTTTGATATGAGATATGCTTTGGTGATAAACCCAGAATAATAAATATAATAAATAAAGCCCAGACAAACAATACAACATTCCCTCCAGAATAAAATAACCATAGCCTTTTCACTATATTGTTTCTAAAACAGACAAATAATTATTAAGGAGGAGTAATCCTTTCTGAGGAAGGAAATAAAAAAGAACACAAGCATGTTTTTCTTTATTTACTAGTAATTTTCTTTTAAAATCTCTTGAAAAAAGTTGCCATTTTTGTCTTCTTACAGAATTTTCCAAAATTATTCCAGGTTTTAGTAAGCCTGACCTGACAGGCAATTAAAATATACAGTGTAGGGTGTGCCTACCTTTTGCATGCCCTGAACAGTGTTTAGTTTAGAAACAAAGAAACAAGTAGAAAAAAAAGTGAAACAAAACAAACAAAACAGACAAAAAAATTGCACCAGAACTGCA